>OY856412.1:760740771-760958271 GCA_963693085.1 Alisma plantago-aquatica
AAAAATCTCTATATTTTTACCTGAACTATATACAGTTATCATCACCTGCAAGTGGATGGGTCTTATCATAATACAGATAAGGATCAAACACAAAATATAACTTTTAGAGATAAATTGGAGTTAATTTATTTATAAAAATACTTAATAGGGTAGATGATTGGTTTTTTGGTGGACTAAATAAATTAACAAATAAGAAATGAAATAGAACTATGAAAGAAATGATTTTTAACATGGGAACAAAAGTACTAAGATGATGGGGTTCATTGCTACTGCCTACATAATTGTTCTAAACATTGCATAAGTCATTGATATGAATAATGGATTGGTTCTAAGGTACTTCATATCATGTTGGAGTATAAAATCAGCATGGATTGGTCTCCTTGTATGCTTGAGGTCTCATTACCTATGGATCTTTGATGAGTCATCCCACAGAACGTCCTTCCGTAGTCTCATTTGTGATTCAACAATATTGTTTGGTATTCTAATTTTGGATTTCAAGGTCTTTACGTCTAGTATTATAACAATCATGCAAGATGGATAGTTAGATTATAAAAGAATACTTAAATAATCGACTATCAATTCCTATCTTCATACAATGAACAATTAATAATATAAAAATAGAATACTGGTGGTGGGGATAATTCTCATGTCCTAATAAAATATTTACTATCTAAACATATTCATGATACAAAAATAAAGAGAGAAGAATAAGATCTTTGAGAAAGTAGTATCATAGAGGAGAAGATTAGTAGTCTTGTCATGACTTCCAAATGATAACTTTAGTCCCTGGTCCAAATCTATGGTGGATCACATTTTCACATGAAGTTAGTATCCCGCTCTTCTTGAAGGTGTCTATGGTTATGGATGGGAGAGAGTAGGTCATGAATCCTTGCCATTTAAGTCCCCCAAGTGCTTTTATATTAGCCCGCACTATAATAGATACATTCAAATTAATCCAATGGTTAACAAATTTCCATCACAGGAGTTTTGGGCAACTTTAGGACTGGTAAGCCAACTCAAAGTAATAACTACATATATTTATTTCTTATATAATATAATTTTCTTTCCCATATAACTTGAATCACTTGATTTCAACATTAGATGTGGCATCTAGAGCTATTTTATTCTCGAGTATATTTTCTACAAAGTTAATGTGTTTTATGTTGTAACTTCCCAATCATATGACTAGACTTTCTGGTCGGTCAACTATCCTGTAATAGTATATACCCTTATTTTGTATATAACTAAGTTGCACATCCCATTGCTTTCAAACCATTCAATTTCAAGTTTGTATGCAAAAGTTATGGCCATTTGAGTGACCATGTATACTTTAATGATCCTCACTTTAGTTGACAGAGTTAGTGAGTGAGGATATGCAATCTCTGAACATTCTTGCAGACTTTTAATGGGGGAATAATTGCTTCTCTCTTCTTCTTGCATCAATCTACAAATAAAATAATGAAAACATATTAAATACCAAACAAATTGCATAAACTACTCAAAATATAAAATAAGTGAAATATGGAGTAGTTTGCAAACAATATATGCACACTAAATCTAAAATGCAACTAAAAACGTGATGAATAGACCTCTACCACAATCCCAAGCTTGAACATTGCTCGTCTTTGAGTAAAAAAAAATCCAATATACTCTTCAAGTAAATATCTTCAACCAGTGCATATGCCTCATACGTGCATCATGTTTGAATCCCTACCACCAAACATGGCCAAACAACCCCAATTTCCTGAAATCACATAATACAACTTCCCATATTCTCTATCTTGACTTTGCATTGGACACCTAATTTATGTCAAAACCTATAGTATAAACAAGATGTAATGTTCTTAATGTTTCATATAATGTTGTATATTCCTATGAGATTTTTGCACAAAAATAATGTTTGGATGTGGAAGACTGTTTTGGAAGTATTAACTTCCCCTTGGTAAGAAAATAGAGTGAACCTCACGTGTATATAAGACCGAATCCATTCGATTTCTAAAAAGGATTACTAATCCTTAACTTTTCAAGGAATCCTTAAAGTTTTTATAAACCGTTTTCTTTTTCTTTGGGTTATGAAAGAAGAATTGTGAATCTCTCCTCAATTTGAGTCAAGATTGTTTTTATTAATGCAAATACATATATTACACTTTTGGTTTTTGTGCACATAGGCATCTTTTCATTTTTTTGGCGATACACCCCTATTACATAGAGGGGTATGGAAGAAGCGATTATAGAGGGGGGAGGAGGGTGTGACACACAGAGCTTAGAGTTCTAAATACTTTATGCCTTTTTTATTATTTGGAGAATGGTGGGTTAAGATTGTAATAGAATAAATATTGAAGAGAAATCAACTTGTTCATCTCATATATTAGAATTTAGAGCATAGGGACAATCTCATACAACAATTTAATCACATAATGTTGTTATATATATGGAAGCTATCCATATATTTAGCATGGGTTAAGCCCAATGTAATGCAGCTAGTGCATAGAGGAAATGTAGTTATGTGTCTATTATAAATGGGGAAGAGTTTTATCCTACGTTGCTCACTCCTAGAATTTGTGTGGTCCTTATATGTAGGATCACATGTGACACTGGTATCCAAAGGATCCTAGTGGAGAGTATGTTCACCTCCTTATTGGGTATGGTGACCACAACACGCACACACACATGCCACACCATGCATGGCCTGGCCAAGCCTAGTCGGGCCGGGCATGGGCTCGGGCTTGTGGCTTGTGGATTTTTTATTATAGATTGTGGAGAATGTCTTCCATCTGTCGTCTTCTTTTTATTGTGCCACTTGTCTTCCATCTTCCGTGATTAATTATTAATATAATTAATTATTTCTTTCTAAACTAGATTTATCAATCCTAATTGGATAGTGTTTTTCCTCACAAATTTTTCCACAGTGTTTACAAGAGTGATCGAGTGATCGTGTCTTAATGGGAATAGGATTTTGGTGCATGTAAAGCTATAAATAAGCCTATGGTCATTAGGGTTAAATAGATCTTTTGAACATACAGCCGTCAGTGTTCGAGTATGTATTTGCAAACCCTAATCAGTGTCTTCTCCAGCTGTCACTTTTCAATTGCTTTGTGGAGATCTTCTCCTAAGCATGGCGAGTTCATCCTTCCTCTCCCTTCAGAGATGTGGTCTGTCATGTGGTGGTTCATGTGGTCATTGGGTTGTACTGGTAGTACAAGTTGTTCTTCATGTACTTCGTTCTTCATCAAAATGAGTGAGACGATCTCTTCAATAGATATGTGACCAGGTCGACTAGAAGAGTGGTTCCTATTTAGAAGGGTTGTGGGTCGTTGATTTCTTTAAGTATAACACTTTCGTTTTTCAACGAATGACCTGGTTGATTCTTGACCTTATTTCCTATTCTCCTACATTTTTTATTCTATATTTTCTTATCTGGATCTTCCTGAATACTTTAATTAAATTGCACATGTTGTTGTTTCATATAATGACGTAATTAAAATTAACAAAAATCTTTAAGAAATCATTATTTTCCATTAGTTAACTATGGTTGCTCAAGGTTCTGGTATGAAAATTGATACGTCTAGTGTGTCTAAAAAGTTTACTGGAACTAGTTTTGCTTGTTTACAAAGTAGGATACAAATCCATCTTAACATGGTAGGATACAGTCAATATCTTATAAGAAGATGAACCCAAACTTTATGAAACTGCCCCCGATCATGCTAATCTAATTGCAACCTGGAAGAAGGGTGATAATACATGTTGAGGGTTGATTTTGTTTTCACTAAATAACAAATTGTATGATTCATACTCAAAGTCGCATGTTTTACGTCTAAGGTTTTTGGGGGGCATTAGAAAAGAAATACAATATTGATATCAGGGAACTGCAAAATATTGTGTCTTGACATTTCTAAAATTTCATATGGAGGAGGGTAAATATGTTTGTGATCAAACACACAATTTTCAACTCTTGGTGTAAGAGCTCACTGATGAGAGGATGGGGTACTTCCTAAAAAAGTTTGTTGCGATGTCAATCATTGAGAAATTCCCAAAATCTTGGATGTCATTTGGCATGACTCTTAAGCATCGCAAAGGAGACATGTCAATGAATGATCTCATGATGGACATCAATATTCCGAAAGAGCATATGAAATAGAATACTATCAAAGTACCCACTGATGTTAATGTTACTGCCAATTTTACTATTGGTAAGAATAAGGATAAGAAATCAAAGAATTCACTTAAACCTAAGGCTAAGATCTAGAAGAAATTGAAAAACAAACCTTGTTGGACTTGTGGACAGGTTGGCCACTAGAATAAGGATTGTCCTTCAAAGAAGGCAAAGAAAGTTGTCGTATCTTCCACTAAGGAGGCTGTGGTCAACATGGTGACTACATCCTTGAACCTCAATGATGGGTACGTGTCTATAAAACCTGAAGTTATTTATATTTTTAAACCATTATATTGGATAATAGACAGTGGGGCTAATGTGCATGTGTGTACTGACAAGGCCCTATTTGTGTCTTACCATGCCTCTAAAGGTCAATCTGTGACTTTGGGCTATTCCAGCACTGTAGAAGTCAAAGATGAAGGATGGGTGGACTTGAAGTTTCCTTCAAGAAAGATTCTGATGCTTCACAAAGTCAGACATATTCCATCAATCCGATGCAACATTCTTAGTGCTGCAATTTTAGTTAGAGATGGATTTAGAATTGATTATAAGTGCATTAAGGCATTATTACTCACCTTCGTGATTCTTTATTTTTTTACAAGGGGTATTTATTTGATATGGAGAACTATTTAAGATTTTTGTTGAACCTATTTCAAATTCTATTTTTAATTTGAATGATAGTTTTGTATGCAAGAATTTTGTATCATCAGATATTTGACATACACGTTTGGGACATTTGAATGTTGGCTCAATGAAACATATGATGAATCTGAATTTAATCCCTAAATCTGACATAGGAATTTGAAAATTATGGATTTGGTGTATAAAGATATATGTGAATTTAATGGGATTGCAACTCAAGATCAAAAATGTTATTTCATAACTTCTATTGATAATGCTAGTAGATATTGTTATGTTTATTTACTTAAAAGTAAAGATGAGGCGTTGGATAAATTCAAAATATATAAGAAAGAAGTTACAACTCAAACTAATAAAGTACTTAAGAGACTAAGGTCTGATAGGGAAGGACAATATACCTCAAACTTTTTTGGAATTTTGTCAATTACATGGAACAGTTCATGAGGTTACCACTCCTTATTCACTATAGTCTAATTGGATTGTAGACTGTAAAAATTGAACCCTTATAGATATGGTTGATTCTTTACTTCAAACCTTAGTTTTACCCAACTTCATGTGGGGGAAGCTTTGAATATGGCTTGCCATATTCTGAATAGAGTTCCCCATAAACATGTAGAAAGCAGTATGTTTGAGTTATTGAGAGGAAGAAAATTGAGTCTCAAATATCTTGGAGTATGGGGATGCCTTGCTAAGGTACTTGTCTACAAACGCAAAAGGAAGAAATTGGGACCAAAAATGGTTGATGCCATATTCGTGGGGCATGTAGAGACAAGTTATGCATATAGATTCTTGATTGTAAAATCGGATATCTCATGCATTGAGGTCAATACAATTGTAGAATTGTGTGATACTACATTCTTTGAGGATGTGTTTTCCATGAAAATGGTGTGCCCAATGAAGTAACTCAAGAGGATTCATTCACCAAAGGTTCCATTCCCGCGCACATGGAAAGTATGACATATATGGGGGCGACTCAAAAGAAGCTATTTTTTGAATATGATAATTTTGAAGAAATGTTTGAACCAAGGAGAAGTAAATGATCTAGGACATCTAAGGATTTTGGAAGTGAGTTTCTCACTTATAGTGTTGAGGATGATCCTATAACTTTCAAACAAGGTATGAAATCTACAGAAGTTAATTTTTGGAAAGAAGTCATTAATGATGAAATCTAATCAACTCTCTCGATTGGAACTTGGGAATTGGTGGATTTGCCTCCTAGTTGTTCTGTATTTGGATGCAAATGGATCTTTAAGAAGAAACTTAATGCAGACGGGAAAATTAATAAGTATAAAGCTAGGTTAGTTGCTAAGGTTTACACACGAAGGGAAGGAATAGATTATTTTGATACCTATTCACATGTTTCCTATATGACCACAATCTGAGTGCTTATAGCATTGGCTTCCATTTATAATCTTTGTATCCATCAGATGGATGTGAAGATTGCATTCTTACATGGTGATCTTCAAGAATATATATATATATATATATATATATATATATATAGAGAGAGAGAGAGAGAGAGAGTCAAGCTAGAATACACTCAAGTGTGTTTGCTTATTAAGACTTTTTTTTTGCAAAATGTAAACCATTGATCTTCATTTTCATACTATAACTAGGCTACATACAAATTTTGAGCCCATTTGGATGAGTGTAAGTCACTCATCCAAGGGCAAAAAAACCAATGCACAAAACTAATTAAAATGCATAATTTTTGCGATCTTTATAAGATGGCTTATAAATGTCCAAATGTGCTCAAATTTTGTATATGATCTATTCACAAGATGTTTAAGAAGATCAATAGATTAGATTTTTGAAAAAAAAATTGCATCATGAAAAACTACTTGAGTGTATTCTAGCATGACTATATATATATATATATATAATATATATATATGGAACAACGTGAGGGATTTGTGGGTCATGGCAATGAGTCTAATGTGTGTAACTTGTTAAGTCATTTTATGGTTTGAAACAAGCCCTTAATAAATGGTATGAGAAGTTTGATTCTGTTATATCATTGTGTGTCTTTGTTTCTAATGACTTTGATAAGTGTCTCTACTATAAAATCATCAATGATGGATTCATTTTGTTGTTCTTATATGTCGATGATATCCTATTTTTTGGTCCCAACGTGAAAGTAGTAAATGAGACAAAGTCATTCTTGTGTAGCAAGTTGAGATGAAGGATACGGGTGTCATTGATGTGATTTTAGGGCTTAAAATCATAAGGTCTACTAATGGTATAACTCTTTATCAGTCTCTCTATGTTGAGAAGATATTGTAGAGGTTTAAGTACACATCACATAAACCTATTAAGACTCCATATGATTCATCCAAGGCCTTATTCAAGAATGGGACTGGGGTTCCAGTGTCTCAATTATGATACTCTCATATTATAGAAAGTTTAATGTATCTTATAAATTGCACATGTCCAGACATTGTGTTTCCCATGAGAAAGTTAAGTAGATACACCAATTTTCCCGAGAAGACCCACTGGGAAGCTCTTGATAGAGTTTTGAGTTACATTAAGGGAACTTGTTCCCTTGGGCTACATTATGGCATATATCCTTATGTAGTCAAAGGATATAGTTATGCAAGATGGGTTGCCATGAACTCCTCCTGTAGTCTAAGAAACATACCATATTGTCTCGATCCACTTTTGAGGCAAAGTTATATGCTTTATAGAAAACCAGATCAAAGTTGAATGGCTACATGGACTTATGTCCAGTTTACCTATGGTAAAGAAGGTGCTTCTTGCAATTTTAGTCCATTTTGATAGTACAACAACTATTACTAAGATAAAGAGTTCCAAGTACAATCAAAAACATCATAGACACATCCAAGTCAAATTCAAATTTGTAAGGGAACTAGTGTCTGATGGGGTCGTGGTTGTCGACTACGTCAGTACCAAAGATAATACAGTTGATCCTTTCATTAAAGGTCTTACTCTAGCCTTAGTGGAAAAATCCAGGTTAGGGATGGGACTGAAAACCCCTCATTATTCACAAGCAGTAGCAACCCAACCCAATAGAGTGGAGATCCCACAAATTGGGTTCAATGAGGTAATAACAAGTTGTCAGGTGAATTAGATGACACCATGTAATTACTTTGATGCTTCATGCATCTGTGTGTCTATCCCTTGGGAAAGCTATTAGTGTCATGATTACAAGTTAGTAAGAGATTAGTCTCGAAATGGTGTCAAGTCTTAGGATAGGATGTTAGCAGTACATCCTTAGAGACTCTAACTAAGTGGTTGATGTTGTGTAGGCTGCAACAGGGAAATTGGGTTGTTCTCTAATTTCAATAATGAAATATATTTTTGGATGAATGGTCTGAATGCCTCAATTTTTTTTTGCCATGTCTTTATTGTGTTTTTACCAACCTATACTCTTGCACCCAAGGTTCAGGTTCAAGACTTCTATTCACCTAGTTCCTACAGGGGTCAGAGTTTGATAACTCAGGTAGATTCAAACTAAAAGGTATCTATTAAAAGCATAGTATGGAGGACTGATTGGCAGAGCACACTAAACATTGGACTTTGTGGGGGATTTTTAGATATATGGCATCTAGCCATCTATTTAGCATAGGTTAAGCCCAATGTTGTGCAGCTAGTACATAGAAGAAATATAGTTTTGTGTCTAGTATAAATGGGGAAGAGTTTTATCCCACATTGCTCACGCCTAGAACTTTTTTGGTCATTGTATGTAGGATCATATGTGACATTAGTGTCCAAAGGGTCTTAGGGGAGAGTATGCTCACCTCTTTAGTGGGTATGGTGACCACAACACACATGCACGCATGCACACACCACGCCACGTCTCGTCTGGCCTAGCTTGGCCAGGTCGGGCACGGGCTTGGGCTTGTGTTTTGAGGATTGTGGATTGTGGATTGTAGATAATGTCTTCCATCTTATTTTTGCACTAATAAACAACTATGTAATTAACTATTAATTTAATTAATTGTTTCTTTTTGAACTAGATTTATTAATCCTAATTGGAAAGTATTTTTCCTCACAAATTTTTTCTCTAGTGTGTAAAAGAGCGATCAAGTGATCGTGTCTTAATGGGAATAAGATTTCAATCTGTGTAAGGCTATAAATAAGCCTCCAGTCATTAGGTTTAAATAGATCTTTAAAACATGCAGCCGTTGGCGTTAGAGTACATGTTTGCAAACCCTAACCGGTGTCTTCTCCAATTATCACTTCTGAGTTGTTGTGTGGAGATCTTCTTCTCGGCATGGTGAGTTCGTCCTTCCTCTCCCTTCAGAGATGTGGTCTGTCTGGCGGTGGTTCTTGTGGTCACTGGGATGTACTGGTAGTGCAAGTCATTCTTCATCTACTTTTTAGTCGTCAAAATGAGAGAGACGATCTCTTCAACAGGTACGTGACCGGGTCGACTAGAAGAATGGAGCCTATCTAGAAGGATTGTAGGTCGTTAATTTCTTTAAGCATAACACGTTCATTTTTTTATGAACAACCAGGTTTGATTCTTGATCTTATTTTCTGTTCTCCTACATTAGTTTATTCTGTGTTTTCTTATCTGTATATTCCTGAATGTGTTAACTAAATTACATATGTTGTTTTTTCATGTAAAGACGTAACTAAAATTAACAAAACATGTCACATGCAAGATTAAGAGATTTTTACAAGCATGTTATGCTAATTAGTAAATTGCCACATTACATTTGATTCCACTCAATCGTAATGCCACTTGTCATCATTTTTAGGTAACACAATGTTTATATTCATTGGATACAAAAGATTATTTCTAACCATTGATATGTTTTTGTAAAAATAGATAATATCAATAACTTACTTTGAACAAGGGGGTTGTATGACAAATTATATATGAAACATATGAATGTAAACTAAGCCGACTAGATAATGGCTTCAACTAACATTTCAAGAACTATGAATTAAAATTGAAATAGTTTTAAGCTACATGCAATGCAAGTAACAAAAAATGCAATGGGTTCATGCAAAGCTAAAAATTACTGAAATAAAATAAGAAAATAAAAGAGATGTGTGTGGGTGGTAAGGAGTGCATACCACCCACACTCCATCGTGGGCTTAACAAATTTATGTGTTCAAGAAAAAACAAATTTCAAGTTGTAGGGAAAGAAATCCTCAATGCCCAACTAGGAGGACCTGGCAACTAGAAGAATGTCCAGTTAAAAGGAGTATGAATAAGGATTGGCACTATGAATATGAAATCTCCATTGTGCTAAATATGATTAAGTGATCATGGAATCTCAAATGTACCCTCTAGATGCTTAAAGTAATTTTGTCTTTCACCCCACAATGCATTCATGATCCATCAATACTCCTCCATCAGTGGAGTAAGTGTAGTAGCAGTATGTTGATCAGGAAGAAGTGGCACAATGTAGAAGCGGTGCCCATTTGGTGGCCTCAAAATCTACTCATGTGTGAAGATTGGAGGCATACTATGTTCTTTTATGGCTAAGACAATATGCTAAAGATGGAATACTAGAATAGGAGGAACCATCCCATCTATAGAATCATCCTAAAAATATTGTTGTTTATATGGTCCTCTTGGTCTACCATCCAATTAAAATCAAAAGCAATTAAATTTGTAAGTTCTGACACTATATCAACATGTGGCTCTAGTCCTCATTCCATGCCACTATGTGTCTTGCATCGTCCTCTCAAGAATGACACAAACACCATACTCCTCATAGATCATGAATGTGGGTTGCTCCATCTTCCCTTATGAGTTTCTAGATTGACCCTCAAATGGTGTGATTGTTTGGGGGAGTTGTGCTATCAGATGGATTAGTTGTGTCTCTAATATTTTGACCCATGCTTCTCCATTAGATAGTGTTGCTTTTTGGTTATGTGGTATTGCTTGTTGGTAAGCTAACATCTTCTAGAGGGCATCCATCCTCTCATCTTTTTCAGGTGGGTAATAATATGCATAGGAAGACTCTTTGACATAAATTACCAAATATTGTTGATTGTATTATGTCTCTTTAGTAAAATCATCTTCATAGAACCGACCAAAAAAATCATCTTCATAGAATGGTTTCTCATAGTATCCTCCAAAATATGGTTGATTGCAATCTGCTTCATATATATCTTCAAGGAGTTTAACATTATGCTTAATGATTATTTTCCAAATGGTTACTTTGGCTTGTGGAGTTTATTCAGGGCATCCCTTGCCCTTAGTTTTGATCATATACTTTTTCTTAGAGATGATCCTACACATCATCACTATAATTTGTAGATTTGGAGGAGTCAAATGTTTGACATTGTGTTGTCTTCAATTTTGATCACTTCATTTTAATATAATATTGGAAAAGTAGAGAGACTTGAGTATCATGCTTAAGAGAGAGAAAATAATAAGTGAAGATAAAAATAATCTCTTTATAAAATTATTGAACAATAAATTACAAAACGGTAAGATGGAAAGAATAATAATCTAGTTGAAGCTAATTATGAAACCAAGCTAAAACTAAAAAAAAAGTTAAAACTTATAAAAATGAAGTAACGAGTTTATAAAACTAAAGATTATAAAAACATGCTAAGAGAATGTAAATCAAAACTAAAAATTAGAAAATTAAACTAGAATTACAAAAACAAACTAGAAAGAAAAATTCCTAGTTTTATCTCGACTAATAACTTAAAAAGTCATGTTGTCTTCGGTAATGGTGTCAAAAGTTAATATGGTATATTATAGCACAAGAAACTCACCTCGGAAAAAGTCCTTATATTTTACCTATTATGATCACCACCTGCAAGTGGATTGGTTTTACATGATACAGTTAAGGATCAGACCCAAAGAACATCATTTTAAGAATAAATTGGATAATTTAATCTAATTAACAAAAAATACTTAACAAGGATATATGATTGGTTTTTTGGTTGATTAATTAAAGTAACAAACAAGAAATGAAATAAAACTATGAATGAAATTATTTTTAACACTATGATAAAATTATCAGGTTGGCGGGTTTCACTGCCACCATCAACCTAACTATTCTAATCATTGTATCATTCATTCATATCAATATCGGATTAGGGCCAAGGAATATATATCTTTTAAGCGTCTTAAATAACATGGACTAATCTCATGTTAGGCACGAGGTATTGTCACTAAGGAATCCTTAATCTATTGTCCTATAGAACACCATTCATGGTCTCATCCAGGGTTCAACAATATCTTTAGTGTTCTAAGTCTAGATTTCAAAGTCTTTACATCTAAAATTATGAAAATCATGCAAGATATATGGCTACAAATTCATCATTAAATAGACAATTATCAATTAAGATTTTCATACAACTGCTGAATGTCTATTCATCATGTTTTCATTTTATATTAGTTTTGCATATTTTGTTCACATTCTACTCCATATTCGTTGATTTTATGTTCTGATAAGTTAATACAATTTGTTTAGTATTTAATATATTTTAAAATATTATTTTTAGGTTGATACAATAATAATAGAGAAACAATTATCTCTCCACAAAAAAACCCAAGAGAATGGTCAAAGATTGCATATCCTCACTCACTAACTCTAACTATTACAGCGAAGATCAGTCAAGTATAGATGGTCACTCAAAAGACATAATTTTGCATGCATAATTGGACTAGGATGATTTAAAAGTCACTAGATGAAAATTTTAATTGTCTACAAAATAAATTTTTTTAGTAATATAGACTGGTCAGAAGATCAGCGAGGAAGATTGGTGGATCATAAAGTTTGGTAGAAATTACAAAAACATTGTAGAAAGTATACCCTAGTACTAAAATGACTCGATATTCCACATTCAATGTTGAAATTGATTAATTCAAGATGCACTAGAAAGATGATTCAATTATATGATTAATGAAAATATATATTGACTCATTTGAATCAATCAAGTGGCACTACAGTTGCTCAAAACACATATGATGTAAAACTACAACTGACATCTGTTGGGCTAATTTGGATAGATCTTGTATTTTTTGGTCGGATACAAAAACATTTAAGGGACATCTAAGGGAATGCTTTAGATTTATTGTGCCCCATATATAACCCTATCTATCACAAAAAGAAATTATAGAGATGCAAGTTGAGTGTTTACTTGAAGACCCACTTTGTGGTAGATCTGAACTGGAGACTGTAGCTATCATTCTAGAGTTGTGATGAGACCACTAAGTTTCTCCTCCATGATGCTACTTTCTCCATAAGATTATTCTTCTTCTCTCTCAATCTCTTTGTATCATGACTAAGATTAGGGATTAGATCTTTTTTTGGGGTCTGGGAATAGCCAGGTTGGTTGTATGTTGTACTCTCATGTTATAATCACTATTCATATGGACTTTTTGGTTGATTATAGATTGATTGATTGCATGATATATGGATTATCTATCTATCTTGTATGATTATTTGAGTCCTAAATGTTGACACCTTAAAATCTAGGATTAGAATACCACTTCATATCATTGAATTCGAATGAGACCATGGAAGCGAGTTCTTCCAGGCGATAGATTAAGGATCCATATGTAACAATACATCGAGCCCACAGAGAAATTTTTCCTTAGAAATTTTATACTATGAAAGGATATGAAATTCCTTGGCCCTAATCTAAATATATGAAGTAGTGATGTAACATGAGAGAATTGATATGTAGAGAGTGGTAATAAACATATCATCCTAGTAATTTTATCATTGTTAAAATTCATTAACTATTTAGTTTAATTTCATTTCTAGCATTGTTAATTTATTCAACCATCTATCCTTATTAATTACTTTTTATAGTTATACCAAAATCTGAATTATTCATATAACAATTTTCCTTTAAGTTTGATCCTAAAACTATACTACAATGAGATTCATCCACTTCTGGGTGGTAATTATTGCACATAGATTAGGTAAAAAATTAGGGACTTTTTCCTAAGTGAATTTCTGGTGTGATAATTTACAACATCAAATTTTGGCACCATTTTTTGAGAAATGAGACTTTTTGGATTTTCAATTTATTGAGATAAAGTTGATATTTTTTGTCTTTCTAGTTTTTTTATTTTAGTTTAGTTTTGTAATTTTTAGTTCTCTTTATAATTTCTTATTTTAGTTTGTATTTTTTGTTAAATTCTTACTTTGTTTTTAGAAATTTTAGTTTGGTTTCATAACTTCTTTTAGCTTAGATTTTTTTATTTCTATCTTAATTTATTATTTCTATTTTATGGCATAGACTTTTTTCTTTTGTATCATCATTCGTTGGACATTTTTTATTTCAGGCATGATACTCAAGTTTTCTATTTTTCAAATTTTCATTTTAAATGGAATTAGTCAACGCCACAAATAGTACAACGTGGGAGATGTGGCTCCTTCATTCTTGATATGTGGGTTTTCTAAGAATATACTTTAAAAAGTAAATTATTAATGTATAGGATCATCACTGCACAAATTACTAAAAATCAACACTAAAGGTAGGGGTTGTCATGAATTGACTTCACTAGTAAAAGCTTTTGTTCAGAGGCTCAACATCAAGCATAACATTAGACTTTTTAAAGATGAATATAAATCAGACTACAATCAACAATATTTTGGGGGATACTGTGAGGATCCATTATGTGAAGATGATTTTCCTGAAGAGGCATGCTACAATCAGCTATGTTTTGGGATTTATAGTGAACAATCTTACTATGCACATTATTGCCCACCTGGAAGAGATGAGAGGGTGGATGCCCTCTAAAATATGTTAGTTGACCAACAAGCAATACTAGATAACCAACAAGCAATGCTAGTTGATGAAGAAGTATGGAGCAAAAGATTAGAGGCACAACTAATCTGTATGAGAGACCAACTCTGCCAGCTACTCAGGTCTCATGAGGGTCAATCTAAAAACTCCTTTGCAAAGATAGAGAAGCCCAAATTTGGCAATCAATGATGAGGATGACAACACATGTGCCTCCCTAGAGCAGCCTAAATATGGTTAACAAGGATTCCTGAAAAGTGAGTCTCGACCACACAGTGCTTTGGGAGTCAAAGTCGCCAAATTAGATAAGAATTGAAACCATATTTGGTATTTTGCCACTCAGGGTTAGGTTCATAAACTATATGTAAAGGGGAACCTAAGTACCTAAGGAATGATATACGATAAATTTATATAATAAAGTTACTGACTATTTTTGGCTCTGATACAATTTTGTAAAGAGTGGGGCCGAGAGGGGATCCACCCAAATGATATAATACAAGAGCCATGTAACAATAAAGCAATACAAAAAAAACTATTACAAATTTACATGATGATTCTTTTACATTTTTTCCCTCACTATAGGTGGTATAACAGAGTAAAAAGATATGCATCAATAAATATAGTCACATGAAAGACTTGGTACAGAGGGTAACCCAACCATTCCAAGCTATCCTTAGGTCTAGTGCCCTATATATGATATTTTAGCACCCTTGTATATTAATATACCTACATGTGGGTGTAAGGAAGCACCACCCAAAACATAGGAAGCAAAGCATAGGTCAGCAAAGGCTGAATATGTAGATATAATAACACTTTGGACATTATATTGGGTTAAAAGTGCAAAATGAGAATTAGATAAGTATAAAAGAATTATAACAAAAGAAATGAGGCATATTAAAATCTGTATTACAATCATGAGAATGAAAGTGCCTTTCCTTAATAATGATCAACAATCTCAATATAAAGCAATAACTCTTGCATGCATAACAATGTAGACTAAATATACCTAAAACAAACCCACAACACCATAGGATCATTGACTAAAAGAAATAAGGGAGCAAACGCACACTCGGACAGAATATGTGTTCCCTTTATAAGTAATACACAAGTATCACTATTATAAATATTCTAATCAAACACGCGACATACATAAATAGAGTGGAAAGACCATCATTTTAGTCAATTTCACATAAAATGCATTCAGAGTAGGGGGCTGAAGAACACATATAAACAAAGTAGTTGAACAACCATAGTGATATATTGAGTCAAAATCAGGAAATATAATATCTAATAAATTGGATTTTTCATTAAGGATAACAATTCACGAGATGCCTCATTAAAATATTGTATGTTTCAGTCAAATAATATCCAAAACAAAATAGAGAATGTACATACCTGATTTTGATGACTAGTGGTTAACTAAATGGATATACTTTGTCCTCGAAGTTGAGTATTCATCCTAGGAACATATTATGTATGTTAGTAAAACCAAAGCTAACATTTGTATAGATTCTTAGTATAGATTTTCATATTGTTCTTATCCTGGTTATATTCACTTAATGGCGTATTAGGATCTTTAGCATTTTTAAATGAACATGTGATCCATTAAATATTTACATTATTGCTAATATCCATTTTTATCAACATAAGCTTAAGTATGTCTAGGTTACACATATGTGTGGGTACAAATTGGGATTCCTTCCGATTAAGTCATAATTGTTATTATCCCTCTATGGATATGATTCAATATCATTCCTAACATCATATTTAGTATGTGCATTAGTGTGTATATCCATTGTATTATCTAATTACCATCAAATATGTATTTACATTTATGTGTATCCAAGATTTATAATAGATGGAATGAATGAGATTAGTATACTATGTTTTCTTACAGAATTTACAAAACAAAATTCCAACATAACAACTTGTTAACTCACCTAAATGTATGTTAGTAATAATATGAAAAATACTAAGAAATAGTTGAAATAGGCTAGGTTATCATTATAACCATGTCTATATATCTTAGTCTTCTTCTTAATCTATTAAGAAGGAAATTTACTAAAATTTCATATTTCTAGTTAGCATTATCTATGCACACAAACACTACTACAGTATGATTGCATATAAAGCTTAGGCCAATCTGACCAAGCTTCATCATGTACAAGAATGGATATCCCAGTCAACTCCTTTTTTTCCATAATCTTATCAGCTATATCTTTAAGTCTATATCACAATAATAGAGTGATTCACTTATTAGTGGTTGAATTCATCCATATGTCCTTGTCGGATCCTTTGACGTGTAACAAATGCAAGGCATAGCTTTCGCTTGGTGATGGTAGACCAACCTTGTCTACCCCAGCATGTACATGTCGAGAAAGGACTCTCTCCCCCACTAGATATGTCTAACCTTCTAAACCAGGTTAGAGGTAGTAAGATGACTTGAGGGGTTTAGTGTTGTGATGTCAAGGTTAACTATGTCGTATGGGTGTCCCCGTGGATGTAGGAAAGCATCAGTGATCTATTGCCCCACTCATGATAGTCTAAATCTGACTTCAGGTAGGGAAAGATGAGGTTCAAGGAAATAATGCTGGTGAGGTGGAAGGAGAAGGAGAACCAGGGAAAGAAAGGAATCGTTAGAGTGAAAGGAGGGATGTGACAGAATCGCTTGATTATGAAATAGATGGGAGGAGGAAGAGGGTAGAAAAATACCAGGTTCATAGTGATAGAGATGACAGGTCGGTCATCTGTGTGATAGATGAATTATTATAGAACTATAGTAATTAAATTGTGAAATGTTTTAATTCATTTCCTAACTATACTATAGGTTTCTATAACCTTAATAAACTTAGGGTGCAGTGAACCTCCAGGTGACCTCAAATATACTAGGCAATCTAACTAGGGTACTGGGAAACATATTTAAACCTCTAGTTTGTGTTTGGGAAACATTTGGTAATCATCATAATCATCATCATCTAAGCCTCGGTCCCAACTATGTTGGGGTCAGATACATGGATCCTTCATTTCCATTCTACTCTATCACGGGTCATATTCTGGTCGAGATGTAGAGATTCAAAACCTCTTTTTATAAGCTCTTCCCATGTTAATATAGGCATCCCTCTTCCCATTTTTAATATATTTCATTATTTGGATGTCTAAGCAGTCTATTAAGGCATTTAGTACTCTTAGTTAATGAATTATGCTACAACACTTCATAAATATACAACTTCTTTCATCTTTGACCTACTAGAAATTTTCAAAAAGTCGTGTTGGAACATTGTTGCCCGGATATTCTAGGCGGACTTATTGTGCTAATTGTGGCATGCCCATTCCAAGTTTTCAGCTGGCATTGCGGTCTAGGAAAAAGCCTGAATCTCATTGCCACTAGAAATTTTCAAAAAGTCAAAGCAAAGTCATATATTATTACTTTTTTATATTTGTACATCTAACCCTACTAATTAATTTATTTGGTTATTACATTCTAGAAGTTCAAATATAAATATTATTTATACGTATGTATGATAATATTTGACTAAAACTCTTCCTTGTTTAATCTAAAATAGGGGGGAAATATACTTAATATCATACTAAGTAAAAAGGGCCTAGAAGAGGGAGGGCTAATATGTAGACCTAGAATTGTGTATGTTACAACACTCCACTCATTAAAGAGGATTTTATCCTCAAAATCTATACATCAATAATCTGATAAATTAAACTATGCCTCCTCTAAATTGTTAAGGTTTTAGGACACTTAAGGGATTTATATTAACTATATATGTCTTACAATTAACCTGATTTTCCTTTACATTATCAATTGAGGATAGAATGTACATTCACTAATCCCAACATCCCCAGTGTGTTTAATTAGTTTCTAATTTAGATTTTTATATATAGTACTTTTAAATCAAGTTGGGGAATAGGGGCATTTAATTACTTTTTATGTAAACCATTTTTAACACTTTATTAACCCACTTTCCATATTTTCTACATTTTAGGAAAAAAATTAATACTTAAACTTTTTTAAATTATCCAAGTAACATTCACGGTGGTCATATGAGAAAAGTTTACCATTATTAGGTGGTATCTACCCTCGTTTGACATTAATACTAAACTACCAAATTAATTGTTTATGGCAACCACTACTATGTCCAGATTGTCCTTAAGTTGCATTTCTAAGAGTACGAGACTTCACCACTTAAAATGATTCCTTGATAACTTATCTAAAGGTGTAACTAGGGTGGATAAACTAGATCTTATGTATCTAAAACTTCTTTGAGTACTCACCACTTCACACTAGGCCTAGGACCTCAGGGTTGATCATGCTAGTCAAGGTTTATCCACTAAAGGGTTTCTCTACTATTCAAACTTTCTTGTGGTTGGTGACTTGGTTCCAGAAACCATCGATAAAATCTGGAAGTGTTTTTACATATGATTTAATAAATAAATAAGTTTGGTGATGAAAACTTTATGATGAAAATTTGTAATTGGTGCCAAAATTGATATGAGAACCAAGCTAGCCACTTACCATTAGACAAACACTTATGCTATTACTCTATTCATCGTTTCATTTCATTAATAGAGCTAGTTCTTCAAATATCTAGGAGGATATACCAACACATCTCTTACTTATAATCATGAGAGGGAAGAAAGGTTTTCTAATACATACAGTCAACTACTACTAGATCATAATAGGCACGACATCCACTATTCCTCACTTCACCCTCTAGTCTCAAGAAATTTGGTAGCCCTATGATCATAGGTTTCATCTTTACTTCAACAAACCATGGTGTCATCACAAGACAAGGTGAGTTATTTAATCAAATTACTCATCATCTCATTAGTCAATAAAACTTATTGTCATATGATGATGAGAGAAGTGAACTTTTAAAGATATTTTATGAAGATGCTTCTCCAAATTAACCTTCATACAGGGGCACCTCAAGCCTAGGGGTATAATGTGAATCCTTTAGATGGTGAGCTTTTAGCACACTCTAGTGAGTTAATTCCATGGTGAATGAAAACCCTACCTAATTGTATGGATCTAGCTTGGTTTATCACTTACTATCAAGGGGATGATAACATCAGTTTTTGTGACGTTTTTGCCCTTTATTTTGTTATCAAAACTGCCCTTTTCTGCTATTTTCCTCTATTTTATTAGCATTTTCGCAATAATTGGCCAAGCAATGCTCTTACTCCGATTTTCCTATCTTTTACAATATTTTCCTCGCTTTTGTGCAATAAGGCCGATTCCGGCCCATGAATAAGTCCAGACCCGTCTCGGCCTCCCTGACGCCCGACACAGCCTCTACCCAACACGGGCTGGGCGACACAAAGATGCTCGACGAGGAGATGACGCGCGACAGGAACGTGCCGTCCGACACACCTTCTATCTGATAGGGAGCCAAAGCCGTCTCGACGACCCAGCTCGTCGGGTGACACAGCCACCCACCAGCAGGCGTGCCACCCGCCACGTGACCAATAGCCAGCACCTTGCGCCGAGAAATGCTTGTATCGGCCGTCCATCTCCATCGACCGACGTACAAGGAAGCTACGTGGCGCTTCGAGCACCATGTCTTCCCACCAACCAGTTGACTATAAATAGCAGCTACAGGGAGCCAAAAAGACGGCTCACGCGGCTCGCACGGCTCGCACAGGTCGGAACAGTTCACATCCGGAGCTTGAGCGAGGAAACTCTGAGAGCACCCGTATCGTGCCCCAGT
Organism: Alisma plantago-aquatica; assembly: GCA_963693085.1. Lineage (NCBI taxonomy): Eukaryota > Viridiplantae > Streptophyta > Magnoliopsida > Alismatales > Alismataceae > Alisma > Alisma plantago-aquatica. Next base: position 760,760,983 of record OY856412.1, read on the forward strand.
GTTCGTCTCGGGCGACACTAGGTGAGATTCTCCTCATCCCGAGAGGGAGGGGACAGTTCACCTAGGACTGTCCCGGGCGACACTGCGGGCCGATATCGGCCGACATCACTGTCCGACACAAGTGACCGACATCAATAATGCTTAGCTCTTAGCCCGACACAATATCAACCCGATACGCTTAGTCTATCAAACATGCCGCCCGAGAGGGTGTGTCGTCTGACATGAGCGTATCGGCCAGAGCCCTTGACCGATGCAGTCGTTAGTCGGCGCGTGCCGCCCGAGAGGGTGTGTCACCCGACACCTCTGTATCGGGCTAGGGCTCTGACCGATATCGGGCAGGAGAGCTACAGCACCATGTCGCCCTTCTACATCAAGGAGGTGACACCTATCTTTTAATTCTGTTATTTAATTCTTTGTTTATGCAATGTATTAAGACCTTTAAATGTTTATGGAAATGGAAAGATTCAATTACTTGTTGCTCTATGCTTGGTGTACAATGTTAGATGACTGCTCTGTTTAATATTTGAACCCTAGCTTGCATGATTTGGATCGCATTTCGATTAGCTACCGAACCGTTTTCCCGTCGCAACAACTTCGAGAGTTGTGTTGTGGCTCTAGCATTTGGTCCGATTCTGGAGTACGAGAGTGCCTGGAACGGAGCTGTAATCTGTAACATTCCACTCTAACTGAAGCCCAGCAACCTCGAGAGGGGTGTTGATGTAGAGATTAGAGGTACCCGCTCTGAGAGGAGGGGTGCAGGGTGTTACCTCTACCGCTTGTTTTACTACATTCTTATCCTCCGAACTTTGCCTGAGCTCTAGTCTTTATCTTTCTGCTTCTGTTGCATGAAAACCCCTAAAAACTGCTAAATGCCTAAAACCTTAAATCTCTCTTGTAGCTCCATTTGGAGATAGTTTTCTTATTTATTTCGTGACATCTTACTGTTCCCTTTTGGGAATTTATATCTCTTTATACCTACCGGAGTATAGCGTGTCGATTTATGGTTCTCAACACTACCCCCTTTCTCCCTGTGTTCGACCCCGTATGACTACTTCTACCCCATGAGCAAAGTTGCGGGGGCCTAGAAGGATTCGGGTTTATAAATGTAAAAGCTCGACTACCTCAAATCCGCCTCCAATTTTGGACGCGCGATTTAGGCCGGTCAACTTTTTGGCGTCGTTGCCGGTGACAAGGCAATAGCGGTACTGTAAGACGAACCTGAATCCACTAACTACACTCTTATGCATCAAGCTTAGAGATAAGCTTGACAGCACTCTTTTTCCTTTTTCTTTTCGTAGCATTATACTTTGCTTTAAAATAAATTTTCTGAACTCAATTTTCTTTGTGAATAATTATGTAGGTACCTCAAGGAGAGGATACCCAATTTGTCTGAGCATCTACTCCAGTTGTCATGCCTCCCCGAGTTGAGCCACCCCCGTCCGAAGGCAAACGCCCAGGGCGGGGTAGGGAAAACTCGTCTCCTCCTGACGACGATGGCCGATACGACGGAAACAACCAGCCGGAAGATCCAGAAAGGGATCAATCCGAGACAGATCACCGTCGTAACAGATGTCACCACCGGCGAAACAGAAGAAACCACGAGCAGGAATGGCACCAGGAGGATAGTGACAGCGAAGACTCTGAGGAAGAGGAGAAGACGCTCAGGGAGTTGGCGTCCTCGAAGGCCAACCACTCCAGATGCCCGGTCGTAGTCCCACGTTTCAATGCAACCAATTTCGAGCTCAAGCCATCTGTGATATCCATGATTCAGAATAAAAGTTTTAGAGGGAACTCCAAGTACGATAATCTGTATCATCATCTTGATGCATTTAAGAATATCTGTGATACCATCAAGATGAGAGGGGTCCCCCAAGAAGTGATATACTGTAAGGGGTTCATCTTTTCACTAGAAGACAAGGCGCTGTCCTGGTACCTTAGGGTACCCCACCAATCCTTGAACGGGTGGAGGGCGTTAGCCGATGCCTTTGTGAACAAGTTCTACCCCATAGAAAGGACAGTCCGGAATCGGCAGAAGATAACTTCTTTCACGCAAAAACTGAGTGAAAGCCTGCATGATGCCTGGGAGCGATTCCAGGAGTACCTCTGGGATTGCCCCCATCACAACTACAAGAGGGGTTTTCTCATAACCACCTTCTACAATGGTTTGACCCCCGAAAATAGGGTATCACTGAACGCAGCAGCATGCAGTGATTTCCTGGGGAAGAAGGCCAAGAAGTCGGAGCTGATCATCAAGAATATGGTGGAGTTGATGGCCGACGCTGATTTCGATCGATCCGATAGAGGGCTGATAAAGAAGGTTGGAGAAGGGTCCTCGATTGAATCAAAGGCGCTGGAGGCAATCACCTCACAGATTCAAAGGATTGCTACAGATGTGAAACAGTTGAGAGAGGCTGGAGGTAAAGGAAAGAAACATGTAGAAAAAGCGATGAAATGTGTAACCTGCGGAGAAGGCGGTCACGGGGTGGATAATTGCATCTACACCTGGCCAGAGGCAACCAGCGATACAGAGTCCGAGACAGAAGAGACTGAAAATGTTTCTTTTGTAAACTTTAGAAGACCCGACCACCCAGGCTTCAACTATGGAAACAAGGATGCGACGGAGAACTCTCACCAGCTGTATAACTCGACTAAGCCTACCCAAGCTTTTGAAAAGAGGGGAGGAGCAGGTCAATATGCCAGGAATGCCCCTTTCCCACAGAATAAAGGTAACTTCCAAGGACAGGGTAAAAACCAGGGAACTTCCAAGGAAGAAGGTCAGAACCAGGCTGCTAGCCAAGCAAATGTAGTAGGGCAGCTGTTCAATTTTGTAAAGAAACAAGATACGATCAACAATCAGCTAGCCCAGAGTGCTCTATCAAATTCCGATGTTTTGAACTCGTTGCAGGCTCAGCTGGAAGACATGCAGACGCATCAACGCCAGATTGACCAGCAGCTGGCTCAACTTGCCGAAGTTGTGAAGAACCCATCAGGAAAGATTCCATCAAATACTGAACCAGCAAAGAGAACAGGGCAGTGACCAAAGAGGCAGAAGGTGAAGAGAAGGCCAAAGACGTCCAGCTGAAGACGAAAAACGAAGCGCTTCTTGGGAGGCAACTCGAGCTTTCTTTTCTTTCTTAGAATAGGACTACATTTTACTTTCCTGCAAGACAAACACTACAAACATTTGGTATGTAATAAGGCCCGAGACAGTGTATGCGCCACATGCACTGACTCTTTTGTTTTATGGGCCATCGCCTTAGGTTTACTTTCCGGGATGGGTAATACCATCTGAGGCCAGGAGCTTAGTCCTAGGTCAATGATGTTTTACTCATCAGCCGCAGCTTAAACAGCTTTGTCTTCACGATATCACAGGAGGCAACTCAACCGGCACCTTGAGTGCACGCTTATCGGGTGGTGGGCTTTGTGAAGCGCAATAGTCCCACCGACGGTTGGGTTGCCGACTTATGTTATGAAGCAATCGGTCGACGCGCGTCCCGGGTTTCACTATTTACTTACTATAAAAGGAAAACGAGATTTACCGTGTCGGGTTCCTTGCTTTGTTGCTTTTACTTTCCTGTGTCGAGCGAGAGAATCATGTGCTTTAGCTCTCGTGTCGCGCGAGACTGTTGAACCTCTTGTTTCGCCCGACAAGCTCCGATCGCAACAAGGTATAGCCCGACAGGCTTGCCGCCCGACAGACCGTGTCGACCGATGCGATTTCTTTCTTGTTAAAAGTTTATCGGTCTCAAGTTTTCCTCGATGAGCAGGTGTATCGACCGATATGGGTATCATGTAAAGTATCTTTGATTCATGTTGACCGATACCCCATGTCGGGTGATAGCAGTGTCGCCCGATGTTGCATCGCATCGCCTGATTCTGATTATCGGCCGACACGCTGCTCTTCTTTCATGAAAACGTATCGGGCGATACCCATCTCCTGTGTCGAGCATAGGGCTTCACCTTTGAAACCAATGTATCATCTGATACAGGAGTGTCAGGTAGTTTTGTATAGACTATACCGGGCCAAACGTTTACTCTTTATTATATTTTCAAAAGCCAGCTTAGTTAATCAGGGTGTTATCTTTTGTTGACTTATAGAAATGGCCCGCACTAAGATTACCGCTGTCCCAGTTAACGAGCAGGGAAGGAGGATCTATCCTGAAACTGCTACTGAAGGGCAGGCGGCCCGACCTAAGCGCCCGAACCCAGGACAGGCTGGGACGTCGGGGGCAAAGAAGAAGGCGAGGGTTGGACAAGCTGCAACTCCTGCACCAACACCGGCACATCCCACAGCCGTACCAACACCACTAGTAGAAATCTCGGAAACCTTTCAGGAGAGTTTCGAGCCAAGAGACGATGAGCATGCTCATCGCTATACTGAGTTGGTGCCCAAGCAGTACAAGCCGAGCAGGTTCTGCCACAGGGTCTCATTTGATGAGTTTGGGATCAAGAAGAGGCTGAAGAGCGTCCTTGCGGCGGCAGGACTGAAGAAGATCTGCTTCAAACGGATGGCCTCGTACACTAAACTGACCATGGAATTCATGTCCTCCCTCTGCCGAGTGAAGAATTCAGCGGCAGAGAGAGAAAAGTTTGGCGGGCCAGACAGATTTCAGGCCAGGCTGTACAAATCGGAGCATACCATCTCCGAGAAGGACTTAAACAGAATCTTCTCTTCCAGCGAGGAGGAGATGAATAGGATGAACAACGGTGAAAGGATCACCGAGGGTGATGAGTTCAACCCCGTGGAGTTCTGGGGGAAGCTCACCGGCAAATCTTCATTCAAGCCGGGAGCGAAGGTTGTGGCGGTGCACTCCTGTTTCTGGAGGATCGTGCACAAACTAGTGGCCTGCTTGCTATTCAGCAAGAACGAATCCAGCAGCATCTACACGGAGAAGCTCCACGTCATGTGGCACATTATGGAGGGTCGAACAATCAACCTCGGTAGGTTCTTAATGAATAGGTTCCACCCGATGAAGGATGCTACCAAGGAATACTGCATGGGCGGCATCATCAACCTCATCGCAGTGGGGCTCGGGTATCCATTCGAGCCTCGCAGCCATACAAGAACGCCGGGCGAAGAGGTGTTCGATACCAAATATCTGATGAGAACCAACATCATCAGGAAGGAGAGGGGGAGGTATTTCTATAAGTTTTCAAGGACGGACATACTCCTTCCCATTTCTCGCTGCGCCGACTATGACATCGAGAAGTTGGTCTTCACCGCCACCGAGATCAAACCCATAACAGATGGCACGGCCACAGTCACCACGACCAGGACCACAGAGAGGCCCACTCCAGAACTTCCGACGACAACTGCTGATCGAGTTGTCGTCGCCCCTACTATACCAGCCACCGCACCAGCAACAACGGTGGTGGTTGAGAAGGTACCGGTGATCGTCGAGGTCACTGGAACATAAACTTCGGGATCTGCCGCGCAAGAGACGGCCGCAGTTCCCAGACCTATTTCTAAAGCTGCAGAGGCGTGAGAGGAGCCTCAGCAGAGCAACAGCATCGGAATGTCTGAGGAGATCAGAAGGGAGTTCGAAAGGACACCCTCGCTGCCGCCAAAGTCCCCGCCTGTGACGGTCGAGGAGACCGCCGATAGTGCAGAGGTGGAGCAAAGTCCTCCCTCACCACGGTCGTCCCCAGTAAGAAGAGAAGGCAAGGCGGCGGCACCTGAAACAATGTCAACGCCCCGCCTGAAGTCATCTGGATCGCGAACGATCTTCATAGATTCCACCTCTCCAGGTGGACCTTCACGCGGACTAGATATCGCAAGGACGGAAGGGAGACCCACCGGACCCCCTCCGTCACTTGGAAAGATGCTCGGAGACGAAATCGACAATCTACGGGAGGTAACAACCACCAACTCTGCTACTTGCGCTTCCCTAACACACAAACTTGCATCTTTTCAAGATAAGCAGGACAGCCACGAGGTCAGGCTGAATAAGCAAGAGAGCGAGCTGCTGACTCTTGTGGTCATACCCGGTGGACTGGAGGCCTTGAATGCAGCGATGCAGCAAGTCCTCCAATGACTCGATAGGATCGAGGAGAGGTTGAATAGGAGCGACGATCATCCGCGCTAAAGGCAGCCGAGACGGTCACCGTCCCCTCCCAGTGGGAACCATAGTCCATCTTCTTCAGGTTCCTCTTCGGGAACAGCGTCCTCCTCCCAATCCTCCTCCAGCAGACAATCATCAACGCACGGAGAGGGGACGCAGCAAGGATCTGCCGAAGGGTCCCCTAGCAAACGGGAGAGCTCTTTGGGATTGGGAGACGCCAACTTCTACATCCCCCTAAATGAAGTGGAAGATGATAACGTAGATACCAACATCGGGGGAGACTCATCAGACGAGTCCGAAGGAGAAGTGGGGGATGCCTACACTGTAAATAACAGACATCCACCTCAAGGAAAGCGCTCATTTGCAGACAAATTCCGTGAGCCGTCCGAGATACCATCATTCGAGATGGCTGATTTTGATAGAAGAGCCATTGGGAACCTGAAGATCAGAGACCAGAAGCTGCTGAATTCGGTCTTGAGGTCATAGGGTAATGAAGAAGAAGTCGTCTGGAGCGACTGCTACCTCTCCCTACGACGGAGAGATCTTTAGAAGATGTTCCGCACGTCGGCTGTGGTCGGCAGGCGAGTGTTCAGGGTCCTGGAGAACGCAATGATCGAGAACATCGACAGCAGGACAGGTCGGAGACAGATATACACAGCCACCCCAACCTTGGCGAGAAGGCTGATGAAGGGAGATTTAGACTCTCGTGCGGTGGTCGACATGCCGCAATACGTTGAAGAACATAAGCCAAATCTGGTGTTGGCCCCGTACAAGCATCACAACGTGTGGTTTCTCTGCATGGCGGACATCAGAAACTACGACGTTCAGCTGTTGTGCTGCAGCAATGATGAAGTACTACGCTTCGGGGGTAATTTCAGCCACCCGGAGGACAGAGTGCTGAGACGTCTGCCAATATGCCTGCTACGAGCTTTAAAGGAAGGAATCCAACATCTTCAAGGGCCTTGGAACCACTACGTTATCAGAAACCTTCCCCAACCAGCAGAAAAGGGGAGCGGAAACAGTGCCATCGCCATCTTGGGGGGCATTGAAGCGCTCAATGGTATCGGGAATTTGGGAATCCTCAGGAGCAGGTGCTACTATCAACGCAGGGGCATCTACGCCATGCTCCTGATCAAGGACAAGTGCTATTTCCGGGATGCAGGTGTGCCGGAGGAGCTGTTGTATAGTGATGCAGAAGAAGATTCTTTTTCACGATCCAGCAGCCAAGAAGGAAAAGAAGATGATATAGATCCCGAGATTCATGGGGCGGGCAAGCAGCTAGCAATCTTGAAGAAAGTGCATGGGAGGGAAGACACTGCTTTACCCGAGGCTTCTGAAGAGATGATCAAAAATTTTGACCGTTTTTTGTGTGCGACTCTCACACAGGAGCAGGTCGACATCATCCAGAAGAAGCTTGCTGATTCAACCCCATCAGACGTTGCTTTTCAGGTAGGAGATGTCTTAGTCCTAGCAGATGAGCTAAGGGACATGGTAAAGGAAGGGGGGTGCTTGACTGTATCGGTTGTAGCAGCTTACATCCAATATATACATCCAAAGCTAAAACATACATACATAGCCCACCCTTTGCTCTTCAATGATATCTGCCTCGCCGACGAAACTGGAGCGAAGCAGATCTTCCTGCAAGATTTGAAGGAAGGCGTTGCAGGAACTATCTTTCTGCCTATCGTGCATTACAATCACTGGACGCTCCTGGCGATGTACACTCGACAACGAGCTGGCATTTTCTACAACAGCTCGGACAGCAACAAGAATCATCCGGTGTCGTGTACATCGGAACCTTTGACACCCGTCGAACGCATAGTTCGAAAATATTACGACGAAGTGTCAAAGATGATCGATCCATTCCTGAATATACAAGGAGGCACATGGAACGGACTCCAGTTCTGCCACCGCAGTCCGCAGCAAGTTGCCTTATCCAACAACTGCGACATCTTCGTCCTGGAGTAGATGGCAAATGAAGCGATGCCGACCAGCTCCAACACATAGGATACCACAGCAAATGAGGAGAATATGTGTGGGAGCTCCTCTCTAACGCAGGCGCAACCTCACTGGAATAAACATCACCTCACCTTATCTACTTCACAACTCTGGGGACAGAGTGTGGAATAAGTTTGGGGGGGTACCATGTTCCAGTGAGGGAGGTACAAATTTCCTTCCTCTTCCACTTTGTTCTTTCATTCTTTTTGTCCCATATTCGTTATTCTTTTACGTACATATACACTTTCAGTTTTGTACATATACGTTTTCATACCAAAATTTTGAAAATTTTGAAAAATTCTTTTGTCTATATCACCCCTATGCATATGTACAAAGTTGTTGTAATAATAATGAAAATCTGTTGTTACTTTTTGCAAAGTTTATTTTCTTTGTGCTAAATGTGATGCAAGTCCTGTTATATCTTTTTGATAATGCTGCTCCAAACGAACAAAAGAGTATACTTTGCCATGACAAAAATTTCAAAAATATAATAATCTCGCGAACAGCTAAGAGATAAGTATGGAGAAGGAAAAAGCTGCCCAAATAGCAGAGATCTCTTTGTTTCCCCTTTACCCAACGAAAATCCCAAAAAGAGAGAGAAGCCTTATGAGTGTGAATAAAAGCATGAGAGTTGTGCCCAATAGAAGAATATATATATATATACCTGCTTGTTTTCCAAAAGTACCCATCTTTAGGCATGGTAGATCTGGGGCAGTGGTACGTAGGATGTGAAATCACTGCTCTAAAGCCAACTGGCTTGGACTGCAGGGACCACTTGCCCGTTAACGGACCCTTACCTGGATGGACTGATGGGAAACAAGAATGAAAAACCCAAAAAGCCTTAGCCTACCCTATACACAACTTTCTGCCCCGAAAATAAAGTTGTTTGGTGTGTAAGCTAACTTCGGAATCATACAACAAAGTCTCGCATAAGCTGTAGAGAAAAAATTTATTGAAATAATAAGGCTAGGAAACGCGTAGTCTTTTGTTTGAGTGAAGCAGCATTATCTCTAAAGGCATTACTACACTTGTTTTACCTCTTGGCCTGAAAGTTATCCGAGCAAAAAGAATCATCACAAAAATATAGTTTAAATATTGATTGAGGACAATCAAAACGCTAAGTTTGGGGGAGTTGATAACATCAGTTTTTGTGACGTTTTTGCCCTTTATTTTGTTATCAAAACTGCCCTTTTTCTGCTATTTTCCTCTATTTTATTAGCATTTTCACAATAATTGGCCAAGCAATGCTCTTACTCCGATTTTCCTATCTTTTACAGAATTTTCCTCGCTTTTTTGCAATAAGGCCGATTTCGGCCCATGAATAAGTCCAGACCCGTCTCGGCCTCCCTGATGCCCGACACAGCCTCTGCCCGACATGGGTTGGGCGACACAAAGATGCTCGACGAGGAGATGTCGCGCGACAGGAACGTGCCGGCCGACACACCTTCTATCCGACAGGGAGCCAAAGCCGCCTCGACGACCCAGCTCGTCGAGCGACACAGCCACCCACCGGCAGGCGTGCCGCCCGCCACGTGACCAATAGCCAGCACCTTGCGTCGACAAATGCTTGTATCGGCTGTCCATCTCCATCGACCGGCGTACAAGGGAGCTACGTGGCGCTTCGAGCACCATGTCTTCCCACCAACCAGCTGACTATAAATAGCAGCTACAGGGAGCCGAACAGACGGCTCACGCGGCTCGCACGGCTCGCACAGGTCAGAACAGTTCGCATCCGGAGCTTGAGCGAGGAAACTCTAAGAGCACCCGTATCGTGCCCCAGTGTTCGTCTCGGGCTACACTAGGTGAGATTCTCCTCATCCCGAGAGGGAGGGGACAGTTCACCTAGGACCGTCCCGGGCGACACTGCGGGCCGATATCAGCTGACATCACTGCCTGACACAAGTGACCGACATCAATAATGCTTAGCTCTTAGCCCTACACGATATCAACCCGATACGCTTAGTCTATCGAACGTGCCGCCCGAAAGGGTGTGTCGTTTGACATGAGCGTATCGGCCAGAGCCCTTGACTGATGCAGTCGCCAGTCGGCGCGTGCCGCCCGAGAGGGTGTGTCGCCCGACACCTCTGTATCGGGCTAGGGCTCTGACCGATATCGGGCAGGAGAGCTACAGCACCATGTCGCCCTTCTACATCAAGGAGGCGACACCTATCTTTTAATTCTGTTATTTAATTCTTTATTTATGCAATGTATTAAGACCTTTAAATGTTTATGGAAATGGAAAGATTCAATTACTTGTTGCTCTATGCTTGGTGTACAATGTTGGATGACTGCTCTGTTTAATATCCGAACCCTAGCTTGCATGATTTGGATCGCGTTTCGATTAGCTACCGAACCGTTTTCCCATCACAACAACTTCAAGAGTTGTGTTGCGGCTCTAGCGTTTGGTCCGATTCTGGAGTACGAGAGTGCCTGGAACGGAGCTATTTTCTGTAACATTCCACTCTAACTGAAGCCCAGCAACCTCGAGAGGGGTGTTGATGTAGAGATTAGAGGTACCCGCTCTGAGAGGAGGGGTGCAGGGTGTTACCGCTACCGCTTGTTTTACTACAGTCTTATCCTCCGAACCTTGCCTGAGCTCTAGTCTTTATCTTTCTGCTTCTGTTGCATGAAAACCCCTAAAAACTGCTAAATGCCTAAAACCTTAAATCTCTCTTGTAGATCCATTTGGAGATAGTTTTCTTGTTTATTTTGTGACATCTTACCGTTCCCTTTCGGGAATTTATATCTCTTTATACCTACCGGAGTGTAGCGTGTCGATTTATGGTTCTCAACACTACCCCTTGTCCCTGTGTTCGACCCCGTATGACTACTTCGACCCCGTGAGCAAAGTCGTGGGGGCCTAGAAGGATTCGGGTTTATAAATGTAAAAGCTCGACTACCTCAAATCCGCCTCCAATTTTGGACGAGCGATTTAGGCCGGTCAGGGGATCATCATCATTCTAACACTAAAATCAAGGTTTTAGGTTTAAGTTTGGATATGGATATTTAAGGCAGTCTAATCCACCTCCACGGAGAGGGTAGGATAACTAGGGTTAAGAGTGTTCAAGTCAAACTACTTGTTAGTCATGAACTATCTTCCCCCAAGGTAGGAAAATACAATATCATGACCAAGAGAGTCAAGCCCCATGTAGGGAAATTATGTACTCTATAAAGGGTGTAGATTAACTAGGGTTCCCAAAAAGTGAGTCTCGGTCACACAGTGGTTTGGAAGTATAATTCACCAAATTATATAGGAATTAAAACTATATTTGGTATTCCACCACTCAGGGTGAGGTACATAAAGTATATGTAAAGGGTCACCTAAGTATCTATTAAAGAACAATATAGGATAATTTGATATAATAAATTTATTGACTTCTTTTGGCTTTGATACCATTTTGTAAAGAGTGGGACCCGAGAGCGAATCCACTTAAATGGTACAATAGAATAACCATGAAATTATAAAATAGTGGAAACAAAACTATTACAAAGTTACATAATGATTCATTAACATTTGTTCCTCACCAAGATATCCTGAGGTCCAATGCCCTATATATGATCTTAGTGCATCCTCATCTTCTAATACACCTACATATGGGTGGAAAGGAACACCACCCAAAACATAGGAAACAAAGCATAGGTCACCAAGTCTAGGTATATACATACAATAACACTTTGGGTGTTATATTGGGTTAAAGTGAAAAAAGAGATGTTCCCAAAAGATGGGGCTATTTGTGATTAGGTAAGTTCAAAAGAATTACATGAGAAATGAGGCATATTAAAATCCAGATTATAATCATGAGAATAAAAGTGTTTTGCCATAATAGTTATCAACAATCTCAATGTAAAACAATAACTCTTACATGCATAACAATGTAGACTAAATATGCCTAAAACATGGCCATAACACCATATGATCATGACCTAAAAGAAATTAGGGTGGAAATGCACACCCCGGGAGGAATATGTAAATATGTGTTCCTTTTATAAGTATGGTTGTACATAAGTACCACTATTATAGATATTCTAATCAAACATGCAACATGCATAAATAGAGTGGCAAGACTATCATTTTAGTCAACTTCACATTAAAAGTCACTCCAAGTAGGGGGATTAAGAACCCATATAAACAAAGTAGTTTGACAACCATAGGGATATATTGAGTCAAAATTAGGAAACATAATGTCAAATAAATGGGATTTTTCATTAAGAATAACAGTTGACACGATGCCTCATTAACATAGTGTAGGTTTCAGTCAAATAATTTCTAAAATAAATAGATAATGTACATATTGACTTTCATGATTAGTGGTTAACTAAATGGATATACTTTGTCCCCGAAGTCGATCATCCTAGGAACATATTATGTATGTTCGTAAAACCAAACAAAATGTTTGTATACATTCCTATTATATATTTTCATATTGTTCTTATCCTAGTTATATTCACTTAATGCCATATTAGGATCTTTAATCATTTTAAATGAACATGTGATCCATTAAATAACTACTTTATCTCTAATATCTATTTTAGAAACATAAGCCTAAGTATGTCTAGGCTACACATATGTATGGGTGATAATAGGGATTCCTTCCAATTAGGTTTTAAATGTTATTCTCCCTCTACAGATATAGGATTCAATATCATTCATGACATCATATTTAGCATGTGTATTAGTGTATATATCCATTGTATTATCAAATTACCATCAAATATATATCTAAATTTATGTGTACAGAGGATTTATAATATATGACATGAATGAGATTTGAATACTATGTTTTCTTACAAAAGATACAAAAAAAATTAAAATCCCAACTTAACAACTTATTCACTCACCTAAATATTTGTTAGCACTAATATGAAAATACTAAGAAATTGTTAAAATAGGCTATGTTATCATTATAAGCATGTCTATATATCTTAATCTTCTTCTTGATCTATTAGGAAGGCAGTTTACTAAAAATTCATATTTCTAGTTAGCATTATGTATGCACATAAACACTACTATCATATGTTTGTCTATAAAACTTAGGCCAATCCATTCTTGCTTCATTAGGTATAGGAACGAATAACCTAGTCAGCTCCTTTGTTATGATAATCTTATAAGTTATATCCTTAAGTCTAAATCACAATAATGGAGAGATTCACTTGTCGGTGGGTTGGATTCCTCCAAACATGGTTGTGGACTCCTTTGGCTCTTAATAGAGGCAAGGCATAGCTCCAGCTTAGGGATGGTAGATCAATCTCGTCTACCCCATCCTGTACAGGTTGAGAAAGGATTCTCTCTCCTATGAGATTTGTCTAACCTTCTGAACCAGGTTGGAGGTAGTAAGATGACATGAGGGGTTAGCTATGTGATGGTGGGGTTCATTGTGTCATATGGGTGTCCTCATGGATGTGGCAAAAATCATTGGAATTATTGTAACATGGTTTTTCCCATGTAATTATATAATTGAAATGCAATGATTTGAATAAATGGGACATATTAGAAATTTGGTGTGCTTTGTTTCCAAAGTATGGGTTCCCTTGCAAATTTTCTTTGTTGTGAATTTCGTGGTTTCTACTATTTTTTTAATAAAATAATGTATAAAGGGAAAAGGAAAAGAAAAAAACAACAAAAAATAGATAATAACTATGTCTACTTGTGAGAATTTTGTAGAACTTCTTGAAAGTGGTATGGATGGCCACTAATAAATGGTTTTTGTTTACACATTGTTTATAATTATATATGTAATTGAAATAAAGAATATAGAGAAGGAAGGAAGAGAAAAGGGTGTGTTTTTGTGACAATATTTGCCACACATAGCGAGATTACTCAAAACAAAGTGTGGAATTACCACAAAATCGGGTAATTTAAAACTGATATCATAACAGGATCTTAGGTTGAACAATTCACAATTGAAGCCATAAACTTGTGCCACTTGTATTTCATTCATTGCCAAAGATATTACATATCATCGTTCACTGGCTAACCAGCCACATTCCATTATATATGACCAATTGTTCATGTATACAAATCATATATGTATCATCATGGCATGAATGCCAAAAACTCAAACGGATGTACAACATTCACAAAACTCTCCCAAGGACCTAAGTGTACAGGGACGACACATAGGACGCTATTACTAAACGCTTGTTGTATTTTCATGATCCCGCAGCTACAACTCCTCTTGTTATTAGTCTCAGCAACACGATCATTATCTCAGCATATACATTCACCTAAAAGATGTGGAAACCCACAGGATGAGACAAACGCCCCAGCGAGAGATATTACTCTCCTCCAACAACTATTTAAAGTATGGATAAGCTAAATAGTAGATTATACTATTAATAGATAAGTATATCAGCTAAATGATATAAGCAAGGAAATTGTTACTGTTTAAGTAGTTTAGGTATCCATAACTAAGTAGTAGAACATCTTATTTTAGAAGGAATATGAAGAACATGTATAACTGTTATAAAATAACTAGTACAAAAAACAAGGCATGGGGTCATCCAATGTGATTCATATTTGACCCTTAGCAGTTATACTACACGGTTATATTATATCTTTTAACAATATGCCCTAAGGATTTGATGTGTACCACTCAAATCCAACTGACCATTGCTAAGTCAAAATCAATACCATACAAGATCAATGGAAGAGATAGACTCCATGATCATCACCAGCACTACTCGGTCAGTATGAGTATGCAACACAGTGACATGACAGTCACCCTACAAAATAGAAACTTATAGTCATAGTTATACTCCCGTAGATAGCAACTCATAGTCAAATCTATGGTCCTATAAAAGAACTAGCTTGCCTTGGTACATGGCACACTTCTATAGAACAGGCTTACGCATGGTTGTCCTATAATAAAAAGCATACCACTATTTCAACAATTTAAGGATACAGGGAGGTATCTCCACTTATACCCCGCGTATTCAACAATATGTGCTCTGAGTTCCCCCTAGGAGTTACTCATTTCACCATCTATCAAGATATCAATGTTGAAGATGGATCTATGGTATAGGGAAACTACATTATTAGGGTTTCACTTTATTAGTTATGCCAATTGGGTGAACTAAGGATCCATCATACAAGTAGACATACAAAACCCCCAATTCAATCTAGCAAGCATAACTGTGAAACAAATTCAAAAGTTATAAAATGTATAAGGTGTGAACTCATCACAATGTTTCAGGGAAACACTGTCTCACTTACTTTAAACAAGGCCATCAACATCACTACATGTTAATACTACCATATCAGGCTAATCATGATTATCACTTCACTAGGGATAATAACCCCTCATCACATCACTAGAGGGTACACCTCTTACTAGGCATCAAGCCTTCACTAGGTCATAAGACCAATCACACCATTCTTGTAACTCATTATTGCCTCATCATGCCTTGTTGGGCATATAAGCATCACATGTGTCACATCACATATACACCACAGCAATCATTAGCCATGATAGTCATCTCACTTGCAAGGTAAACATTATACAAATAGAGAGAGAAAACATCTCAACATGTTAAACACTTTAGGCAATGTAAGAAATGCATCATATGTCCCCTCAATTTAGGGTTACAATTTCATGCTTAACCACATAGGGTTACATGGAATTATATTTACTAATCCTTCATTTCATTGTCTCCCACCGGTTTGGAGTGCACTAGGGTTAAGCACTATATATTATAACTAAGTGTTCACATTCTCATTATTATAATTCCAATGTACTTCATCAAGGCTCACAGTCATCATCTAGTAACATTTAATCATCTTCATAGCCTTCACAAGCTATGCCACTCAATTAACCTACAAGGTTAGAACCATACAAGTAGGAGAGTGAAAGTCCAATCACTATGCAACCAGATTGGACAAGTATAGCATGCCCTAGGATTAGGGTTAGGGTTCACACGCATAGTCGATTAGGGTTTCATACCATTACTAAATAACCAAACCCCTGTTATGTCATCTCCCACTTTCTAGGAACTGATTAGGGTTTGACATCATTAGTTGAACATGAATAGGTCATGATTTGACAAAACACAGTATCTTCTTCATATACATGTGTAGGTGTACCATTCATGATGTCATGCATATGTTACGACCATGTATCATATAAGTGCATCGACCATGCATCAACATGGTGTCTCGACAAACCATCAACAAGGTCAAATTGTCACCACCAAGACAACATGGTCAAGAGTCTCGACCAAACAAGGGACCTGGTTGAAACCAGAACACAACATAGCACGAGTGTCTCGACCCTCAACCATTAGGGTTAGGGTCATGACTGAGACAAGAGAAAGGTCAAGATTCATGACCAAAACCAGTACAACATGTTATGACTGAGACAAAGAACAACATGCCATGACCGAGATAAAGAACAACATGTCACGGCAGAAACTCCACCATCACTAGTGTCTCGAGTGAAGTACAACACATGGTCACGACCCAATCCAACATATGTATGCCTTGACCTAAGCAACACAATGTGTCTCAACCACATCACAAGGGTGACATAAACAAAGGTTAACTAACAGAAAACCAAGCGTCACTTTACACAAAACTCAAGGATTCATGATTATCAAAACCCTAGAACAAACACCATAAAAATCAACTAGAAAAACCACTTAGGAGAGAGAAAGTCGACCCTCGACACATATGAGAAATCATTCAAAACTCCATGGAAAACATGATGGACAAAACTTGGCATGGTGATAAAACCAAGACTTATGATGCATGTGAAGTCATCCTCTCAAGAATACTTAAAAATTGAGCAAATAAAATTTAGGGTTTAAGAAAGAGGGCATTTTACATGAGACTACTACAAAGTCATAAACCCTTAAATTGTATGAACATCCTTTACCATCTTAACATCATGATATTATAACCAAGTATTATAATACTAGTAAAACCATCACCTCCACCCTTAGATATCAGAACATGAGTGTCAATCACCAACAACACATATGTTTCATCCAAGATTAAGACAAAGGGTGTGGTGACCACCAAGGTCAGACTACCATAAGGATGACTGACCATCCATAAAACATGGATGAATCATAACCAAAATAGAAGGTTATCCTCAAGGGATAGTCATCAAAATTAAAGGAGACAACTCCATACAAAGATGATCACCAAAATCCTTTAAACATATATGATAGAATTCTCATAAAAGAACCTTATTAAGAGATATGAATTCTCATATTCAACTTGTTCAAAACAGCACCAATACCCAATGTTACACAAAGGTACTCAAACCCCATACACGGTGATAGACCAAAATAAGAGAATCTTCTCATCTTATTACAAGAAAAATTAGGGTTTAGAAATAGAGGAAAATCTCATAGGACTATCATCACAGATCAAACCCTAAATCATAATAATATCCTTTACCATGTAAATAGCCCTTTTCATAGATAGAAACAGTAGCATATAGCAATATTTTTTAGATATAGGGCTCTAGAGGGGGTGAATAGAGCTACAAAAATTCTCACAAGATAGATTAGACCTTCAAATTAAAACCAATAGCTTAAGTGCAATTTGAAGTCCTAACTAACAAGCATAGAAAGTATGAGAGGAATTGGTAGCAATCACTTGACAAGGTCATGTAGAGTGGTTCCTCTCTCCAAACCAGGAGAGAGTCAGTTCACTACCTAGAGAAGTCAACCTCTAGGACTTTGCAATTGTTTTTCTCTATATTATCACCAATAAGATTTACAACACAAGACCACCAAAGGACTTACCCATCCAAGCACAAAGAGTATTCCACCTTACCAAGGACTTATCCACTTTGCAAGAGTCTTCAGCCTTCTTCTAAGGTCTTACCCACTCTAGCACAAGTCTTCCGCCTTCAAGGACTTTTTCACTCTTCTTGGATCTTCAGCCTTTGCCTTCTCCTTCACTTGGAGAATATCACCACCTCTTCATCAACCTTGAAGAGGAACATCAACAGTTCCACCTTCACTTGGGGAAGCTTGCTTCATCTTTTCTTCATAGAGGAAAGGAGTAGGTAAGATGGAGAAGATGAGAGCTTTACATGCACAAGGGAGTAGCTCTCTTACAGTAGGCATATCTCACTCATAGTCACGAAATGAAGTGTAAACTAGTGATAGAAAGGGGCTCAAGGATTTGTAACACACTAAACTATAGCAAGGACTTAGAATAGCATGAATGAGCAAACTTGGAATGCACTCCAAGGGGTCCTATTTATAGCTTGGGGTGTTCCCTTGAGTTGGGGATCACTTAGGGTCTAAATATAGCCATTTTCCACAATGCAACAGATCTATTCTCACCCAAAAAAACTCACCAACAGTTATAATCACTTTTTCTACATTTTTCGTACAGTACATTCGGTTGAGTTTCAATAAAGGTAACTCGACCGATCAACTAAAATACAAAGACAGTTTTCAAATTGTCGGTCGAGTTTGTTCTAGTAAACTCGGTCGATGAGATAAAATTAGATTTGCTCAGTGAGTCGGTTAGTCGAGTTCTGTGAGTGCACAACTCAACCGATGGGTCATCTTTAGAAAATCCATCATAGGATCGGTCGAGTTTCCAACTCGACCGATGAAAAGCCTGTGACAAATTTTATAAGTTGACTTTTGAGTGATTAAACCTCGATATTTAGTGTCCCTCATACTTTTATCATCTTAGTTACAAGTCATATCATCCATACAAGTGATTACAAAATTCTTCTAAGGTCATTTGGAGTGATTTCCCAAAATGCACACTTGCATTGTTTTTTACTTGAACTTGAAAAAGCTAGGGCTTATGTAATTTGATCCTTTTCATGTACCTAAAGCCTAAAATCAATCTTGAACAAACATATCAGATAGATAGGAATGGAATGGTTAAGTCATTATCAAAATATGGGCAATGTATAACTCTTAAGTCAACATTCTCCCCCTTTTTTCCAATGACAAACCATTCCTCAATCATATTGAAAAGGATATTGAAGTTATACCTTTGCCTTGTGAATTATAAGGGGATTCAAGATTTGAACAGTGTGAATTTCTCCTCATCAATCTATGCTTACTCAAAGCTACATAGTTAGTCTTTCTACACAAATCAATATAACACATACATACTATATGGTCCTTTAGCAAGTCACATGATAAAGCATATAATGAACAAGAAAAGGATCACATAGGCAATAAAAGCAATATGGTTGAGCTTCAAGATATTGAATTTCTCTCCCCCTTTTGACATTATCAAAAAGGAGGGGGTAGAAGAGCATAAAAATAGGTCTTCTCCAAGCACAACCAAGCATATATCCATAACATGCAATCTCAAAACATACACCAAACAGATACGAGAGAAATAAGCAGTCTAAGGCATAATTAAAATAAGGTAAAACATGGCACCAACTCATAAGATATAGCAAATCAAAGAGTAAGTGTGCACAGAAGTAAGATTACAATCCAGAAGGCAAGTTCTCATAAAACAACTACAATCCAAAATGATGAAAACTAGGATGATAAAATAGAATAGCTCAAAACATGTGCCCAGATGCTGCTAATACAAAATAGCTGAGAAAGATATATATAAGCATCAACTAGACTAAAAACTAAAAGCAACTAGATATCTAGGTCATCTATATATACATCATCTACAACATCATCAGCATCAGGCTCGTAGTCATCATCTCCATCTGAAGGTGCAGCAGCATCGCATTCATCGCCGAAGTCACCAGCAAAGCCATCAGATCCATCATCATCAGATGTAGAACCACCATACTCATCATCACCAACAGCCTTGTCAGCATCAGTAGCCTCAGCAGCATCTTAGTTCAGCATCTCTTCATCAATAGAGGGACCGAAACCACGACCGGGCCAATGAGCATTCTGTTCATCCCAAGACATACTAAGAGCATGGAGCTCAATGGCCTATGGGAAGTAAGGAGCAGAACTACCAAGGCTGGCAAGCAGAGTGGCTAAGGGGCCAGTAGGAAGAAGCAGCACAATAGGGGAAGGTCCACCATTAGCAAAGGGTGTAGCAGTAGCAGAAGGTACGAGTGGAGGGGTTGGGTAAAAGTGATTGTATGCATAGGATGCATAATCACCTCCTGGGTAGGGCTGGTAGGCTGGGTAGGGATATGCATAGGACATGTTCATGTTGGACATGATTGAACAGAGCTCCTGATGTATGTGCTCTTGAACATGAAGGTTTTATGCATGTTGATGCATCATGTATCCCATAAGGGTTTCATTTGACACATGAAATGAGGCATGAGCAGGTCAGGTAGGTTGAGGTGGTGGAGGTGCTCAGGTAGAGGTAGAGGTAGAGGTAGAGGAACCAGGTGTGGTGGAGGAGAGGGTAGGCACAGACTTCTAAAGAGTGGTCTCACTGATACAAACTCCTTTCCGGGTAGGTTTGTAACAAAAGTTGTGGAAAAGAGATTTGCGGGTGGTAAGCTAAAAAATACCAAAAATCAGGGCAAGGTAGGGAGGGTGGGTGCCACGGCTGTTCTTGTATGATTCAAAGTAGGTCATATGGTGGAGGACGTATCTTGACCACTTGAATTTGACATTTTCTAAGAGATAATACATTATCACCTCAGTGTTTTCTGCAATCTCTATTTGATTTTTCTTTCGATGGATATTATAGTTAACAACTAGGGCAAGGATGTGTCTCTTGAGATCCAAGGTAGAGGAGGGAAGGGTGCACTTATTCTTATAAGGGAATTAAGGCTTCTTCAAGAATCTATGAATGTCAGGGAGAGTGATATCATATTGCTTGTAGAAGGCCTCAAGCTCAACTAGGTCAAAATACTCGGGGTAATCCTTATGCGAGGTATCAGTCTCATCGGTACCTAAGAAGAAGATGTTCAGGGTATCCTATAAGACATGGAATTTCTTCCCGGCTATCATGGACGTGAGGACTACTTGAGTATTAGGTAGGAGTATGGGGGTGATTCAATTCCAACGCAAGTTAGCATAGAATTCGTGAACCGCTTTTGTGCTAGTTATGGAATTGTTGTAGCAAGCACCTTCAACACCCAAGGTAGAAAGATGGTGAACGTTGAGCAACTCCTCTACTTGATCTATGACCTCTTGTCTTCTAGGTCTAGGCTCAAATAGGGTGTGAAAAGGGAAAGGATTCCAGGGAAGGAGCTCCTTATACCTATTTACAGCCTCATTTGAAACAAAAAGAGTGTCATCAAAAGGAATCAAGCAGGAGGAGGATGAAGAAGATGGTGCATTAGTTGGGGTGGATCTCTTACACCTATTGGATGCCATGGAGACAAAAAAGAGAGGAAGGAGAGAGCAAAAGCTAAAATCTCACCACCAAAAATGTCCACAGACCTAGCTTTGCAAAGGGGGAAGGTCTAGGAAGGTCTAGCTATGTCAGATTAGGGCTAGATTGAGGAAGGGAAGGGCAAGGGTAGAGAGCTTAGGGCATATGGAGGTGGAATCGGTCGACTTTTCTCTAGTTGAGAGGGAGAGTAGTCGGCCGAACCCAACTTAAGATAGCTCCAGCTAGCCATCAATCGAGTTCTGTGAACTCGAAAACTCGACTGATAGGCTTTTTTTTAAATGCTCTCTGCCTCCGATTGGTCGAGTTGGCAACTCGACCGATGGTCAACCTGACCTAAAACTAATAAACATAGTTTCTAGCCATATCAGTGCTAATTAAATTTATTTTTCAAGTCCATTATGTATGTTGAACAAACTTAGGCACATATCACTCATCATTGGGTACTATTTTGCTATAAAATATGTGTTTGCGAAAAACACCCAAAAATAAGAGAAAAACAAGGCAAAGTGAACATGAAAAATGGATTTTTAGCATATTAGCAAGCAAAGATGATCAAAATAGAGACAAGACATACAGGATAGATGACAACTAGATAGAAGACATATAAGATTCATTCAAAGCATTTGTAAGCAATTTTTATCTAATAAAGTTAAATTGCTCTCTAACAAGAGGTTTAGTGAAAGTGTCCACCAATTGATTTTCCGTGTCCACATGCATGATATAGATATCCTTCTTGGCAATGTGATCACAGAGAAAAATTATGAGGAACCTCTATATTTTTAGCTCTACTATGAAAGATAGGATTATATGATAAGTTAATTGTACTAGTATTATCACAATAGATAGGAGAAGCATCAAAATGAATGTTAAAGTCTTGGAGAATTTGCTTCATCCATAGGACCTAGGAACAACAACTCCCAGTTGCAATGTACTCAGCCTCAGTGGTTGATAATGACATTGTGCTCTATTTCTTGGAGAACTAAGACACCAAGCATGGTCCTAGGAGGAAACAAGTTCCACTTGTGCACTTTCTATCAATCAAGCACCCTACATAATCCACATCACTATAAGAAGTAAGAGTAAAGTCCCTTGACTTGGGATACCATAGTCCAAAATTTTGGGTTTTGGCTAAGTACCTTAGAATCCTCTTAATAGATATAAGATGTGATTTCTTAGGATTTGATTGAAAGTGAGCACACAAGACAACACTAAACATTATATCAGGTTTAGAGGCATTTAAGTAAAGTAAACTTCCAATCATACTTCTATAGAGCTTCTCATCTACCTTCTCACCTTCATCATCTTTGTCAAGCTTGGTGGTGTTTGACATGTGTGTGTCCATCGGCTTGGTGTTCTCCATCCTAAAGCACTTGAGTAGTTCACTGGTATACTTACCTTGGTTAATGAAGTTCCCATCTTTTGTTTGCCTGGTTTGAAAGCCGAGGAAGAACATGAGTTCACCCATCATACTCATCTCGAATTCACTCTACATAAGATCACTAAATTCCTTGCAAATATCAAGGTTAGTTCCATAAAAAATGATATCATCAACATATATTTGTATGATAAGAAAATTGTTAGAAGTGTGCTTTAGAAATAGGTAGAATCCACTTTGCCCATGATATATCCATGATCTAACAAAATGTTGTTGAATTTCTCATACCAAGGTCTAGGTGCTTGTTTGAGTCCATAGAGAGCTTTTTGCAACAAATAAAAATGGTCAGGTAGACTATCATGTTCAAAGCCAGAGGTTGTGCAACATACACTTCCTCTTCAATTATAACATTAAAAATGCACTTTTAACATCCATTTGATATAGAAGAAAGTTTTTGTAACTAGAAAAAGCAAGAAACATATGAATGGACTCAAGTCTAGCTACATGTGCATATATCTCATCAAAATTTATACCTTCATGTTGATTATAGCCTTGAGACACTAACCTTGCTTTGTTCCTTATCACTTTGCCACTTTCATCAAGCTTGTTGTGGTAGACCCATTTGGTGCCAATGATCTTTATATCACTTGGTCTTGGTACTAGGGTCCAAACTTTGTTCTTTTCAAATTGCTCCAAGTATTCTTGCATAGCTAGGATCCACTCTTCATCCTTAAGAACTTCCTTGACATTCTTAGGCTTGAGTTGTGAGATGAAGGTGTTGTTGGCTTGTTCTTTGTTGAATGTAGCACGTGTCTTCACTCTTTCAAATGGATCACCTAAAATCAGCTCCTTTCGATGATTCTTGGAAAACTGAGGGATTGGATCCTTCTTCTCATCGTCTTTCTCTTCTTCTTGAGTGGCCACCTCTTTTCCCTTATGGGTGATGTTTAGCTCTTCTATAATAGGAAGTACTTCACCTATAACATTGAAAAATATCTTTGGGAATAGAGGGGTTAGTCTGAATAAACTTTACATTTATGGATCCTTCTACTTTAGCAAGATCAACATTAAAAACTATATAAGCCTTCATAGTAGTGCTATAGCCAAGAGAGAAAGCCTTGTAAGATTTTAGATCAAACTTGTCGAGAGAATCTTTCATATTCAAAACAAAACAAGGACATCCAAAAACATGGAAATACTCTATAGAAGGCTTCCTACCACGCCATAGCTCATAGGGGGTTTTCTTCAAAGAAAGATGAGTAAAAACTCAGTTTTGCACAAAAATGAGGTACTAACAGCTTCAACCTATAACTTCTTTGGAGTATCATACTCTAGAAGCATGGTCCTAGCCATCTCCTATAAAGACCTATTCTTCCTCTCTACAACCCCATTTTATTGAGGTGTTCGAGGTGAAGAGAAGTTGTGTGCACAACCAGATTCTTGACAAAAAAATTCAAAAAGATAATTTTCAAATTCTCCCCCATGGCCACTACGGATGGAAACAATGCGGCAAGAAGATTCATTCTCAACTCATTTACAAAAGCTCGAGAAAATGTCAAGTGTATCACTTTTAGAAATGAGAAAGAAGGTCCAAGTATATCTAGAGAAATCATCGACAATAATAAGGCAATACTTGGAACTACGAAGTGATTGAGTTCTCATTGGTCCAAATAGATCAATGTGAAGAAGCACAAGAGCTCTCTTGGCACTAAGGACTCCTTTGGATTTGAAGTAGGATTTGGTTTGCTTTCCTTGGGTACAAGATTGGCATTCCTCATCATTTTCAAAACCCAATTTGGGAAGTCCCTTGATCAAGTCCTTTTTGCTCAACTTATTCAACTGATGCATATTTACATGACCAAGCCGACAGTGCCAGAGAGAAATATCATTCGAGTTGACTACTAGGCATCTACCAACAATAGGATTAATAGATTCAAGAACAATAACATAAAGGTTACCACTTCTAGTTCCATATATAACTTGGTAGGTGAGGGAATCTAGAATCAAGCATTCAAAGGAAGTAAATAACACAAGGTAACCATTGTCAAATAGTTGACTAACACTGATTAAATTGTGATGTAGACCATCCATAAAAAGAACATTCTTGATACACAAGGATTCACCTACATCACCCTCACCTTTGACTTTACGTTTCTTGTTGTCCCCAAAGGTGTGATCCTCCTTTCTTTTTGGTGAAGTTGTTGAAATGGCTTATATCACCTATCATGTGCTTAGTGTAGTCACTATCAACAATCCATATTCCTTTTTCCTACAAGAAAGGAGAATGTCAGTTCCCAACTCAAGCTTTAGGATCCGGAGTTAGATTGGGGACCCATTTCATCTTTGGGTTGGTCCCCTTAGCCTTGTAAGGACAATAAGTAGAGTAATGATCATCACATTTGCAATAAGAACAAACCATAGGATTCTTAGTGTCAGAAGACTCTCCTACAAATAAAGATGTCTCCTTTCTCTTTTTCTTACCTTTAGCTTTGCTCTTTCTCTTTTTCTTACCTTTGGCTTGTCTCTTTCCCTTTGATGCTCCCCGTACAAATCCAAAACCACTAGTACCACTTTGTTTGGTATAATGGTCAAGGATTTCAATTAGGGATTTCTTCCCTTTGAGGAATTTCTATAGGGATGCTCTCAATCTATTGTTATCATCATTTAAGAAAATAATGGTAGAAGATAAGCTAGATATGTCATCCCTAGAATGCACAAGATCAGCCTCAAGACATAAGGCATTAGTTAAATATGAATCCTTTTCAGGAGAGATAGAAGCAACATTAACACTAGGCAATAAAGGTCTAGAAGATAGATCATTTACTTTAAGAATTTGGATTTCTTTAAGATAGATATCTATTTCTTCTCTATGAGAATCAATAAGGAGCTTAAATTCAGCATTCTCAGTTTTAACTATTTCAAGCTCTTTAAGGCAATTTTGATTTTCTTCCTTAAGATTTTCAATATTCTTAAGGTAGATACCATTCTCAACTTCAACTCCATTGTATTGGAGCTCAAGATTACAGTATTGCCCTTGAAAATTATCAATACTCTCAATATTAGTTTTCTAATTCAATTCAAGAATTTCAAGTTTAGCATATAGATCATCAATGAATTTTGCTAACCATTTTCTTTTAGATTTACACTTATCAAAAGATGAATAGGTAAATATAAGCATATCAATAACAGCTTCCTTGGATAACTCATGCAAACTTACCTCACCTACCTTAACAATTTCTTCACTAGTAGAGGCCATGAGTGCAAGGTGGCGCTCTCCATCTTCTTTGGAACTTGAGCTACTTGAAGATGAAGCTTCCCAAGCTGCATGAGATGCCTTCTTGTGTCTCTTCTCCTTCTTGTCATTCCTCTTATATTTGCTCTCCTTGTATTCCTCTTCCTTATTTGAGCTGCCCTTGTGGTATGACTTTCTTGACTTGGGACATTCACTCTTGTAGTGCCCCTTTTTCCCACACATGTAGCATCTCGGAGTAGAAGAGGAGGAGGCTTGCTTTCCCTTGAAGTGTATGCCCTTGATGTAGTTGGCTTCATTCTCACTTGGGCCATCATCTTCTCTAGAGGAGGAAGGAGAAGTCTGGCAAGCAAGTTGTTGTTGAAGGATGACCGCCTCCGCTTGTGCTTTGAAATCACTATCTTTGATCTTCTTGGCTTCTTTCTCTTCTTGATTGGCCTCTTCTTCTTGCTTGTCAAGCCTTGGCTCATAATCTTGGAGGTTGCCAATGAGTTCTTTGGTTGGGATGTCACCAAGGCTCCTCACTTCTTCAATGGAGGTGACCTTTGACTCCCATCTCTTTGGTAGAGTCCTCAAGATCTTGGAGTTGATTACACCTCTATCCAAAGTGTTGCCCAATGCAGCCAGCCCATTGATGATGACATTAAGTCTTGAGTACATCTCTACAATCCCTTCTTTTTTACCCATCTTGAAGTTCTCTAGAAGGCTTTTTAACATGTATATATTGGCCTCCTTGACTTGCTTTGTGCCTTCATAGTTGATGCACAATTTGTCCCAAATCTCAAAGGCGGTGTCCCAAGATGAGATTCAGTTGAACTCTGTTGGGGTGAGGGCTGCATAGAGAATGCTTATGTCTTTGGCATTGAGTTGGGATTCTTTGAGTGCAGCTTCACTCCATGTTGCAATAGCTCCGGTTGTCTCCTTGTAAGGTGTGGCCATCAACTTCCACATGTCAAAGTTCATCCCTTGAATGTAGAACTGCACACGCCTCTTCCAATAGAGGAAGTTGGTGCCATCAAAGACTAGAGAACACATGGAGAAGCATCCCTCTAGGTTGAGAAAACCAAGTAGGTTGTCGCTCATCTTCTCATCTCGTGGGAGATAGTTGGAGAAGATCCTTGGCTCTGATACCACTTGTTGGATCTAGGGCTCTAGAGGGGGGTGAATAGAGCTACAAAAATTCTCACAAGATAGATTAGACCTTCAAATTATATCAAATTAAAACCAATAGCTTAAGTACAATTTGAAGTCCTAACTAACAAGTATAGCAAGGATTGAATTGATAGTGAGCACTTGAAAAGGTCATGTAGAGTGGTTCCACTCTCCAAACTAGGAGAGAGTTAGTCCACTACCTAGATAGGTCAACCTCTAGGACTTTGCAAGTGATTTTCTCTATATTATCATCAATAAGAGTTACAACACAAGACCACCAAAGGACTTACCCATACAAGCACAAAGAGCATTCCACCTTACTAAGGACTTACCCACTTTATAAGAGTCTTCAATGCTCTTCCAAGGTCTTACCCACTCTAGCACAAGTCTTCCGCCTTTAAGGACTTTTCCACTCTTCTTGGATCTTCAGCCTTTGCCTTCTCCTTCACCTAGAGAAGATCACCACCTCTTCATCAACCTTAAAGAGGAACAACAATAGCTCCACCTTCACTCGGGGAAGCTTTCTTCACCTTTTCTTTTTAGAGGAAATGAGTAGGTAAGATGGAGAAGATGAGAGATTTACATGCACAAGGGAGTAGATCTCTTACAACTGGCCTATCTCACTCATAGTCATGAAATGAAGTGTAAACTAGAGAAAGAAAGGGGCTCAAGGAGTTGTAACACACTCAACTATAGCAAGGACTTAGAATAGCGTGAATGAGTAATCTTAGAATGAACTCCAAGGGGTCATGTTTATAGCTAGGGTGTTCCCTTGATTTGGGGATCACTTAGGGTCAAAATATAGCCATTTTCCGCAATGCAACAGATCTATTTTCACCCAAAACAACTCACTAATGGTTATAATAACTTTTTCTGCATTTTCCATATAGTACATTCAGTTGAGTTTCAATAAAGGTAACTTGATCGATCAACTAAAAGACAAAGCCAATTTCTTAACTATCGGTCAAGTTTATTATGGTAAACTCGAATGATGAGATAAAATTAGATTTTCTTAGTGAGTCAGTTGGTTGAGTTATGTGAGTGTACAACTCGACCGATGGGTCATCTTCAGAAAATCCATCATAGGAACGGTCGAGTTTTCAACTCGACCGATGAACAGCATGTGACAAATTTTCTGAGTTGACTTTTAAGTGATTAAACCTTGGTATTGTCCCTCATATTTTTCTAATCTTAGTTACAAGTCATATCATCAATAAAAGTGATTACAAAATTCTTCTAAGGTTGCTTGGACTGATGTCCCAAAATGCGCACTTGCATTGCTTTTGACTTGAACTTGAACAAGCTAGGGCTTGTGTAATTTGATCCTTTTCATGTACCTAAAGCCTGAAATCAATCTTGAATAAACATATTAGATACATAGGAATGGAATGGTTAAGTCATTATCAAAATATGGGAAATGTATAACTCTTAAGTCAACAAGATTATGGTACCAAAATAGAATAGGATAAAGTTATATAACCCGCCTTATGTAATAATCCATGCTCCAAGATCAAAAGCTCCAAGAGAGAAGAAGATACTCCAACTTGATTTGTACTTCAGCCACAAGATCACCTCATAAGAGAAAAGCACCATGATCAAGAGATAGCTTAATAAAAGGGGAAAGAAAACCCTACGCCGAACCAAAGAAGAAAGGAGAAAGAGAATAAATCATCCTCTCACTAGTTACCACCATGGTAGAACCACAGTTGAAAGGCCTTTGTGAAGAGGAGTATCTCTCAAGATGACCACCATGGTAGAACCCTAATATACGGCCAAGAAAGGAGGTAGAATAAGATGGGGTTTCAAGGAAAAATCGTGGCCAAGAGGGTAGCTTCACTTACCAAGAACAGAATCGCCACCAAAGGGTTGATTTAGCACAAGATCCTCCACAAGCTAGATTGATCAGCCACCATAACTTCAAGATCAGACCTCCTTTGCTCCCAAAGCTCCAAGGTCGGTCACAAAAGAAAGAGAAGAGATTTGGGTCAAAAAGGATCACTTGATAGTGAGGAGAATGGGTTATATACCCAAAGGAGGAAGGAAGTAAGATATGTATGAGGTGTCGACACAATAGAGCACCAAAGAGACACTTGTCCATCAATAAAACAGCCATGCAACAATTAAACACTTACATGCAACTCATGGTGATACAACCTAGGTGATATCTCAACCACATGGGTCACCACCGCCCTAGAGGTCAAGACAAACCTCAAGACAACGTGTCTCAACCGCAACAAGGTCACCAAACACACTAGGTCGAGACACACCACAAGAAGCCAAAGCATCTCGACTAAAACACATCCAAGACCATAAAGGTTGAGACAACAACACCAAGGGAAGGTGTCTGGGTTGAGACACACTCAAGACACTTCTCAAGGTCGAGACATAGATTGCAACACAAAGGAAAACTCAATAAGGTCGATACCAAGCACCTCCAAGCAAACCCTAGAAACCCTAGCATCACCACATGACGCCACCTCATCAACCAAGGTCCAAACAAGGCTCCCCTTAGCATCTTTCTCTTTCTCATGATGCTAAGGAACTAAGGGCACACTCTACATGTGATAATTTGCAAAGTAACCTCTCAACTTGGGTAAATTGCAACTTGGTCATAAACAAGCAAACATAGCTCAAATAACATGAAAACATGACCAAATTGAAAACATAAGCATGTCACATGATAACAAAACATCTCAAAGGATTAGATTAATATTCTAAGCATCTTATTATACAAATTAAGAACAAATTAGCATTAATCTAGGTTAGGGGCCTTACAACCAGAAACCCCTAACAAGGATTTCGCCCCTGAAATAATTCCCAAGCATCACGTCCTCAAACTCCCACGTGACTTCCTCTATGACATAGTGATGCGATTAACTTTAACCAACACAGTGTCCTTTTTTCCAGGACCAACATAGGATCTACCACATAGAACTCATCCTCAACTAACTTCACCTCTACTGGATGTATAGTCAACTTTATGTCTAGGTGACACTTCCTCAACATTGAAACACTGCATGCATCATGTACAACTCAGGTGGAAACTCTAACTTGTCAGTCACCCTCCCATAGAGAACCATGTACCACCCTTTGATATGTGGGTGCCATCACACTTTTGTTGTGCTACATTGATCTACTGACTCAACACACTTACTTATAACTACACTAATGAGCCTACTATCATATACACCTTCAGTTGTACATTCAACTTGTTGTAAGGATACTACATGTATCATAAAAGGATACATTTGTGCTAACTCAGTAGATGATGATGAAAAAGTCTTCCTACTCAAGGCGATTACAAATCAAACCATTCTTTGATCCATCACAAGTTATTATATAATCCTTTCCTTATCAATTATGTTAGGGGTAATGCTAATGTACTAGAGTTCCCCATAAGTCTCCTATAGGTGTCGTAAGTTGTACCCCCTCTAATATTGACCCCATTAGAAGATGTCACATATTCAAGGAAAACTATTTCAGAAGTAGATCGAGATATTATATATAATTATCACCATAAACTGATCTAGTTGGGGCTTGAACACGCTGTTTATTTATCTGTAACCAATGCTCATCCTCATGGATCCTTTATTCTTCTTTACAACATAACAAGAGCACCCCGAGGAGGAATGCTTGATCTGATAAAACTCTTTTCCCAAGTTGATCTTGCAACTGTCTGTTCAACTCTTTCATCCTTTTCCACATCATCCTATATGATGTATAAACCCCTAACATATGGTGTTTGTACTATAGGTTGGGTACCAGTAACCAGATTGATCTCAAAGTCAATCTTTCTAGGAGACAAAACACTTAGGTTCTCGTCAGGAAAATATCCTTGATCTTTCATACAACTGACATCTCTTGGATATGAGGATTCCTCACCTTGGTATCCATTGCATGCATCAAGAATGCATCACATCCTTGTCTCATGAGTTCCACAGCTATCATTGTTGATACCAATCATGTCAGAAGAATCACTCTATCATCTTGGAAGATCCACAAAGCATTGTCATCCACAACATCATCATCTTGGAACCAAAGTCCAAGACCACCTGATACTTTTCAAAGTATCCATCTCAAGGTCACATTAAAACCATGCACATCAAGTGACTTAAGACTCGCTTGTTTTATACGTCCTAAGAAGGAAGGAACACAAAGGGAACATATTTCCCTAGATACCACAACACTGCCCAGGGATTTCTTATCAAGAAGAAGGGATTACCAACTCTCTTTTATTATTATACAAGCTTACAATTACTCATGTGCCATTTTACCTTTTTCATCTTGGTTTCCTTACCATCAGCATAGGAATTATAAAGATGAAACATATCATTACTCCTTTATTATTTGCTCATCATTTTCATGTATATCCCATTTTGTTACCATGTTTTACAACTTCACAACCAGAGATAGATCACTATTTTTCACATGTTCTTTATTGGTCAGGGTTCATCTCCCTTATTTTATCTCACATAGCATGAAAATTGCACCTCATACTTTCTCACACTCATAGGTTGGTCTGAGATTAACTCAGTTCCACTTTACTCATTCTTTAATTGTTCCTATTTGTATTTTCACTTCATACTTGTCTCAAGAATTCTCTCCATCCTTCATGGATTTTACAATCTGAATTATTTCATTAACATGGATTTATCTGTCTTTTTATTTATAAAATTTTTGAAATTACAACTTCATAACCTCTCATAGCTTATTTGTGCTCGGGTTTAGGTTTCATGGTGTCATATCTTTCTCTTTTAATTACCAAACATATAAGCTTCAGTAGGTTATGTTGTACTTCTCATCTTCTTGAAAGTAAGATAGAGAAATTAACACCATGATTACTGATTCATTATGCTCTTTAGATTGTTCAAAATGACTACTTGATCAGAGTAATTAGAAAGATAACAACATAAGAGTTCCATACTCACCTTTCCTTCAACATTTGAATACCTGTCAAGGGAACTAAAATACTATGGTTAGGCAGTATGAACCATATTTTATATCATGTTCTCAACGTAGACATCATCCTAGTCCTAGTCCTAGTATCCCTATAGACTCAGTAAACTTATAGCTCTAATACCACCAAATTTGACACCCTTTGCCACACATAGCAAGATTACTCAAAACAAATTACAAAATTATCACTAATAACAATAGTACCAAAAAAACTAGGTAAATTAAAATTGATATCATAACAGGATCTCAGGCTGAATGATTCACAATTAGAGCCATAAACTTGTGCCACTTGTATTTCATTCATTGCCAAAGATATTACACTACATTGTTCAGTAGCTAACTAGCCACATTCTGTTACATATGACCACACGTTCGTGTATGAAAATCATATATGTAGCATCATGGCATGAAGCCAATAACTCAAACCATTGTACAACATTCCCAAAACTCCCTCAAGGACCTGAGTGTACAGGGAAGAAACATAGGATACTAGACACTAGTTGTATTTTCATGATCCCACGACTACATCTCCTCTTGTTATTAGTTTCAACAATACGATCTTTACCTATGCTTACACATCCACCTAAAAGATGTGGAAACCCATAGGGTGAGACCAAACGTCCCAGTGGGAGATATAACTCTCCGCCAACATCTATTTAGAGTACATATAAGCTAAACAACAAATTATATTATTAACAGATAAGCATATCCAACTAAATAATATAAGCAAGGCAACTGCCACTATTTAAGCAGTTCATATATCCATAAATGAGCAGTAGAACATATTATGCTTTAGAAGGAATATGAAGAACATGTATAACTGTTATAAAATAACTAGTATAAGAAATAAGGCATGGGGTCATCCAATGTGATTCATATTTGACCCTAACCAATTATACTACACATCTATATTATATCTTTTAACAATATGCCCTGAGGATTTGAGACATACCACTCAAATCCATCTGACCACTGCTAAGTCAAAATCAGTACCATACAAGATAAATGGAAGAGCCAGACTCCATAATCATCACCAGCGCTACTCAATCTATTCAAGTTTGCAATGCAGTGACATGACATTCAGTCTACAAAACAACTTATAGTCATAGATATAGTCTTGTAGACAGCAACTCATACACAAAGCTATGGTCTTGTAAAACAACTAGCATGCCTTGGTACATGACACAACACTAGAGAACAAGATCATACATGGTTTTTCTATAATAAAACACCATACCACTATTTCAATCATTTAAGGATACAAGGAGATATCTCCACTTGTACCCCACACATTCAACAATATGCGCTCCGAGTTTCCCATAGGAGTTACTCATTTCACCATCCAGCAAGATACTGATGTTGAAGATGGATATATGGTACATGGAAACTACATGATTAGGGTTTCAATTTATTACTTATGCCAATTAGGTGAATTAAGGCTCCATCATACAAGTGGACATACAAAACCCCAATTCAATCTAGCAAGCAAAACTGTGAAACAACTTCAAAAGATATAAAACATATAAGGTGTGAACTTGTCACATCATCTCAGGGCAACATTGTCTCACTGCCTTTAAATAAGTCCATCAACATCACTACGTATTAATAGTGCCATATTAGGATAATTATCATTATCACATCACTAGGGATAATAACCCCTCATCACATCACTAGAGGATACAACTCTCCACTAGGCATCAAGCCTTCACTAGGTCATAAGACCAATCACACCATTCTTGTAACTCATTATTACCTCATCATGCCTCATCAGGCATATAAACATCACATGTGTCACATCACATATACACCACACCAATCATTAGCAATGATAATCAACTCACCTGCAAGGTTAACGTTATAGAAATAAAGAGTGAAAACATCTCAACATCTTAAACACTTTAGGCAATGTAAGCAATGCATCATATGTCCCATCAATTTAGGGTTAGGGTTTCATTATTAACCATACATGGTTCCATGGCATTATTTATTTACTAATCCCTTGTTTCATTACCTCCCATCAATTTGGAGTGCATCAGGGTTAAGCACTATATATTATAACTAAGTGTGCGCATTCACATTATTATAATTCCAATGTACTTCATCAAGGCTCAAAACCATCATCTAGTAACATTTAATCATCTTCATAGCCTTTACAAGCTATGCCACTCAATTAACCTGCAAGGTTATAACCATACAAGTAGGATAGAGAAAGTTCAATCACTATGCAACCAGACTCAACAAGTATAGCATGTCCTAGGATTTAGGTTAGGGTTCACACACATAGCCGATTAGGGTTTCGTACATTATTAAATCACCAAACCCTAGTTATGTTATATGTGACTTTATTGTAATGGATTAGTGTTTGAAATCATTAGTTGAACATGATTAGGTCATGATATCAACAACACTCAGTATCTCCTTCATATACATGTGTAGGTATACCATTTCATGATGTCATGCATATGTTATGACAATGTATCATATAAGTGTATCGACCATGCATCGACATGGTGTCTCAACCAACCATCAACAAGGTCAAACTATCACCATCCAGACAACATGGTCAAGAGTCTCGACTGAACAAGGGACATGGTTGTGATCGGAACACAACATAGCACGAGTGTCCCGACCCTCAACCCTTAAGGTTAGGGTCTCAACCGAGACAAGATTAAGTCAAGAGTCACTACAAAAACCAGTACAACATGTCACGATTGAGACAAATAACAACATGTCATAATCAAAACTCCACCATCACAAGTGTCTTGACTGAAGCACAACACATGGTCAAGACCCAATCCAACATATGGATGTCTCGGCCCAAGCAACACAAAATGTCTCAACCACATCACAAGGGTGACATATGTGTCGACTGAAACAAAGTTTGACAGCATGAAAACCAAGTGTCACTATACTCAAAACTCAAGGATTCATGATTATCAAAACCCTAGAACAAACACCATAAAGATCAACTAGAAAAAAACCACTTAGGAGAGAGAAATCCAACCCTCAACACATATGAGAATCATACAAAAATTCAAGGAAAACATGATGGCTAAAACTTAGCATGCTGATAAAACCAAGACTTATGATGCATGTGAAATCATCCTCTCAAGAATACTTCAAATTTGAGCACATAGAATTAAGGGTATAAGAAAGAAGGCATTCTACACGAGACTACTACAAAGTCATAAACCCTTAAATTGTATGAACATCCTTTACCAACGTAAAATCATGATTTTAGAACCAAGTATTATAATACCATGATAACCATCACATCCACCCTTAGATATCAAAACATGGGTGTCGATCAAAAACAACAAATATGTTTCAACCAAGATTAAGACAAAGGGTGTGGTGACCACCAATGTAAGACCACCACAAGGATAACTAACCATCCTTAAAATAGAGATGAACCATAACCAAAATAGAAGGTTATCCCCAAGGGACACTCATCAAAATCAAAGGAGATGACTCCATACAAAGATGATCTCAAAAATCCTTTAAACATATATGATAGAATTCTCATTAAAAAAACTTTATTAAGAGAGATGAATTTTCATATTCAACTTATTCAAAACAACACCAAAACCCCATGTTAAACTAAGGTACTCGAACTCCATGCATGATGATAGATATTATATACCAAAACAAGAGAATATGCTCATCTTAAATTCATCTCAAAATTGGGTACAAGAAAAATTAGGGTTTAGACATAGAGGCAAATCTCATAGGACTATCATCACAGCTCAAACCCTAAATCATAATAATATCCTTTAGCATGTAAAGATCACTTTTTAGAGATAGAAACAACAGCATATGAGCAAGATTGTGATACCAAAATAGAAGAGGAGAAAGATATATAACATGCCTTATGTAAGAATCCATGCTCCAAGATCAAAAGCTCTAAGAGAGAATAAGATACTCCAACTTGGCTAGTACTTTGGCCACAAGATCACCTCACAAGAGAAAAGCACCATGATAAAGAGATAGCTCAATAACAGAGGGCAAGAAAACCCTATGCTTAACCAAAGAAGAAAGGCAAAAGAGAAGAAATCATCCTCTTACTAGTTACCACCATGGTAGAACCACAGTCGAAAGGCCTTTATCTCAAGATGACCACCACGGTAGAACCCTATTCTACAACCAAGAAAGGAGGTAGAAGAAGATGGGGTTTCAAGGTAAAACGTGACCACGAGGGTATAGCCACTTACCAAGAACAAAATCACCAAGAATCGCCACCAAAGGGTTGATTTAGCACAAGATCCTCCACAAGCTAGGATGATCAACCACCATTACTTCAAGATCAGACCTCCTTTGCTCCCAAAGCTCCAAGGTTGGTCACAAAAGAAAGAGAAGATATTTGGGTCAAAAAAGATCACTTAATAGTGAGTAGAATGGGTTATATACCCAAAGGAGGAGGGAAGTAAGATATGTATGACGTGTCAACATAATCGAGCTCCAAAGAGACACTTGTACATCAATAAAACAAATGCAACCATTAAACAAGTACATGAAACTCATGGTGATACAACCTAGGTGATGTCTTGACCACATGGGTCACCACCGCCCTAGAGTTCAAAACAAACCTCAAGACAACTTGTCTCAACCGCAACAAAGGTTACCAAACACACTAGGTTGAGACACACCACAAGAAGCAAACCATCTCGACTAAACACATCCAAGACCATCAAGGTTAAGATAACAACACCAAGGGAAGGTGTCTTGGTAGAGACACAACCAAGACACACCTCAAGGTCAAGACATAGGTTGCAACGTAAAGGCAAAGTCAATAAGGTCGATAACAAGCACCACCAAGCAAACCCTAGAAACCCTAGCATCACCATATGACGCAGAACCTCATCAACTAAGGTACAAACTAGGCACCCCTTAGCATAATTCTCTCTATCACAATGCCAAAGCACTAAGGGAAGACTCTACATGTGACAATTTCCAAAGTAACCCCTCAACTTGGGTAAATTGCAACTTGGTTCAAATCAAGCAAACATAGCTCAAACACCATCCAAATAGGACCAAACTGAAAACATAAGCATGTCACATGATAACAAAATATCTAAAAAGATTATATTAAGATTCTAACCATCTTATTATACAAAGTAAGCACAAATTAGCATTATGCTAGGTCAGGGGTCTTATAATTTTAATGCTAGAAATATGATTTATAAAGTGAATACTTGGACATTAAGAGAAACAACTTTTCTTTTTGAATTTTGGTCTCAAACTTTTCTCACTACTAGATAATGTCATAATAGGCTTTTCTTTAAAATTGGGAAAAAAAGAATTAACATAATATGAGATATGGATTTTTCTAGAATACCTAAAGTGAAAGGATTTACATTAAATGTCACGATTTTATTTCCAAAACAAATAATCCTTTTTTTTGCCCTTTTATTATCCCCATGGAATGATGGATGTTGGATTTTTATCCAACGGTGATTGGCTTATAACCTACCTTCGTCGTACATGGAAATTGGAAACTAGATTGGAAAATCTTCCTCAGCAAATCTCTCACAGGTTAATTCATGAGCAATTCGGGAAAGGAGTATGTTGCATTCACAAGAACAAGAATGATCATACCTAGTTTTGCCATCTTTTGAGGGCTACCTAGGGCTCACCTAATTTTCTCAAATCCACTAGTTTACCCCTCGACTCCAAAGACTATAAAAGGGGATGGGCATCCAGTACAAAGGCACCTTTGTGTTCGGGAGACTCTGAGGAATTGAAGACTTGCTTCCCTACACTCAATTCCATAGATAATCTTGCCATTCTCCTCTTTGATGCCACCTTATATAATCAGAGGGACTTCCTTGTCATTCCCCTCTCTCTGGTTACCTCCCTTCCAAATTGGGACAGTCGTTGATAACACTTTATTTTACGTACTTTTTGTATATTTATACCTCTTTTAGTATATCTTTTTTAGCTTTCCCCAAAATTTTACCATCTTTTTACCTAAGACCTCACTTACACGTATTTTTTGGGTTTCAGGTACATTTACAGCCCAAGTCGCGGTCATTACCTATACCACGACCCACTCGTTCAACAATGACGGTCAAGGTCTTCGACTGCTTTAAGATCAAGGTCATTCTGCATTCAAGTCAGAATGTGGTCATACTGAAGCCACAATCACTGCTAAACTATGACCACAATGGAGGTCACGGTCAGTACAAGGGTACCAATCAAACCAGGGACCACGGTCTATTTGGAGACCGCGGATGCCAAGTTCGACCATGACCCAAAGAAGGTCACGATCCAATTGGGGTCACAATCCCTACATACCGTGACCAAATGGGAGACCTTGACCTTGACCTCTCCAACGCAATGCACAAGTCGACCTTGACCGCGAGCCACATATAGACCGCGAGCCACATCTAGGTCATGACCAAGTTCGACCGCAATGAAAGAAGGAATAAAGAGCAGACCGTGGCTGCAGTCTCACACCTCCCCAACCCAGACCACGACTGCGATCTAGGCTTAAGTCATGGAGTGTTCCTATAAATAGGTCACCCACCTATCTTGTCAAATCATCAGATCATAGATTGGATCTCGAAGACCACAAAGTGTTGTTGCATCCCAGACTCATTCCATTCCATCCCATCCACTAGTCTTGGATCTCTAAAGGAGGAAGCTAAGGAGAGAGAAGACTGAAGACTCCTTCTTTGAGAGAAGAAGATCATCTACGCCATCGATGTGCTAGATCCAGAACTAAAGAAGTATTATGTCATATCACGTCCCTTCTCTCTCTGTCTAGATCTATCATTCCATCCTACTGTACTTCCCTCTTCACTTCATGGATCTTTATGTATCTATCTTTCTGTAACGTCGTTATGTTGTCCGTAAGCATGAGTGGCTAAACACCTTAACTTGGGCTGGAAGTAGATACTAAGGCTCTCCCAACATGTATATTGTCTCTCTTTGTTGAATATGCATATACTCTTGTCAAGGTTATCTCCATGCACCTATTTTAATGCTTCACTTGTATGCTTAGATACCATCTTGTGATGTTTGATAGTTGATATATCGAGAGAGTAATATCACTTTTATCATGTGTTATGGAGTAGTATGAATGCACGAGAGTGTTGGAATGCTAAAGTTTAACCCATATGTTATGCCTCATGGTTTACGTGTGGCCATCTCAAGAGAGAGGCTGCACTTAGATTTCGATCTATCCTCATCTCAAGAGAGAGTGGAATATACGCTTTTGATGGTTTCTTGTAATCTTGATGAGAGTATATGAGAGAGAGAGAGAGAGACGATGTTGCATGTTGGAGAGAAGTCTTAGTAGGTGAAACTCAATCTGAGTTTCCTTCCATATACTTGTTTCATCTTATTTTCATTTTCATTTGTTTTTGTTACCTTTGTTTTTTTCTCTATCCTGGTTTGAGTGCCTTTTTTCCTTAGGGGACACCTCTTTAACATACCATCTTATCTGGAGTATAAGAACGTTAGATTTTGTGTGCTTAACACTACCAACCTTATCCCTGTGTTCGACCCCGATCGCTACATCGGACCCTATTTATCATTGTGGGGGCCTGAGAGTCGGGTTATCTCTTTAAAAGTCTGACTACTCTGAATCCGCTCCTTTTGTACATGTGATTTAGGTCAGTCAACTTTTTGGTACCGTTGTCAGGGACAAGGAAAAATGGCACTGTTAAGAATTTGAGTCCACTCACGATACTGTCGTGCCTCAAGCTTAGCAATAAGATTGACCGCATCGCTACTTTAAGTCTGCTACCCTGAGTTTGTATAGAATAGTTTGTCTTAACACGTCCAGTTTACTAACTCGATTGTGCGGTCTATTCAGGCACACAGGAAGAAGCAGACTTATTCAACTTTGCTCCTTAAGCTCGAGAGACCATGTCGCCCTACATGGGTGTTACTCTCTCTGGGGATGAACGGGATGCTAGGAATCAACTCAACCCACCACCACCAGGCTCGTATGAAGACAGAGATGGACATTACAATGACAGTCATCAACGTGAAGAAGACCACAGGGATGAAGATCATCGTGAAGATGATCGTTGCAAAGAAGACCAACGTGACGAAGAATGATGTCACAGACGTCGAAGAAGACATCGTTGTAACTATCATGACAATGAATGGGAGCGTGATGGTCAAGATAGAGATAGCAAGGATGACGAAGAGGGGAAGACTCATAAAGAATTGGCGGCAACAAGGGACAATGAGTCTAGGTGTCTGATCATCATACCAAACTTCAATGCCACAAATTTTGAGTTAAAACCAGTTGTCATCTCTATGATCCAGAATAAACCTTTTTGTGGGAACTCAAAAGAAAACCCATACCATCATCTCGATGATTTTAAAAATATTTGTGACACTATCAAGATGAGGGAAATCCCCCAAGAGGTGATATACTGTAAAGGTTTCAACTTCTCTTTAGAAGACAAGGCTCTATCTTGGTACCTAAATCTCCCTCACCAATCTATAGATGGGTGGAGACCCCTGGCGGATGCTTTTGTTATTAAATTTTATCCTACAGAAAGGACAATCCGCAACATGTAGAGGATTACCTCTTTTGCACAGAAGCCGGGAG
Source organism: Alisma plantago-aquatica (assembly GCA_963693085.1). Lineage (NCBI taxonomy): Eukaryota > Viridiplantae > Streptophyta > Magnoliopsida > Alismatales > Alismataceae > Alisma > Alisma plantago-aquatica. The sequence goes on from OY856412.1 coordinate 760,801,609, forward strand.
AGAACTTGCACGTAGCATGGGAACATTTCCAGGAGTACCTTAGGGATTGCCCACACCACAATTATCGTAAGGGGTTCCTAGTGACCACTTTCTAAAATGGGCTAACTCACACAGAAAGGACTTTGTTAAACGCAGCCGCTGGCAGTGATTTCCACAGGAAGAAGCTAAGTAGAACCATGAAGATAATAGAAAACACGGCTACGCTGCAAGCAAGCGTAGACTATGACAGGAATGACAAAGGGACAACAAGGAAGGTAGGGGTTGAAGGACCATCTATGGAAACCAAGGCTTTAGAAACCATAACGGCACAAATTTAGAAAATAGCAACTGATGTAAAATAGCTGAAAGATACTGGAGTTAAGGGCAAGAACCATACTGAGAAGGTCATGAAGTGTGTCACATGTAGAGAAGGAAGACATGGGGTTGATAATTGTATCTACACCAAGCCAGAGGAAAGTGATGAAAGTGAAAGTGAAGAAGAAACACAGAATGTTTCCTATGCCAACTTTAAGAGGCCAAACCACCCTGGTTTCAACTACGGAAACAAGGATGCAGACAAGAATTCACACCAACTGAGCAACTCACAAAAACCGCTGCCAGGTTTAAAAAAGATAAGTGGAAAAACTCAGTATACTCGGACAACCAATTATCAAACCAACAAGAACAACTACTCAGGACAAGGTAAGAATCAAAATCATCAAGGAACAGGATTGAGCCAAGGAACAAGCCAAGGCCATCAGGACAAGGAAAGGATAACAACCAATAAGATTTAGTCACCCAACTATTCAATTTCACTAAGAGGGAAGCAACAATGAATGATCAACTAGCCCAAAGTGCTCTAGCTAATTCTGGAATTCTAACAACCATGAAAGATCAGATGGTGAATATGCAGACACACCAATGCCAAATTGACCAACAGCTTGTGGAGTTGGAAGAATTGGTAAAGAATCTCTAGGGGAAAATCCCATCGAATACAGAGACTGCAAAAATGGCTACCCTTCGATCTGGGAGGACATTAAACAATTCTAGAATAGGGAATGACAATGAGGAAGGAAATGATGAGGAACTACAACATGAGAAAGAAGTTACTTCTGAGAAGTCAGTTGATAAGGGAAAGTCTACTGAAGAAAGCAAAAAGAAAACTGGAGAAGTTAGGGATCCAGATCCTATTGAGGAAATCTTCATGAAGAAAAATCCATATGCACCAATGGTCCCATTGCCCTACAAGCTCATCAAGGCACATCTCAAGAAAAGATACGAAAAAATTATGGAAGCAGTGAAGAAGTTGCACAATGATGTTCCATTTCTTGATGCCTTGGAAGAAATGCCTACATATGCAAAGTTGTTCAAAGATCTCATCACAAAGAGAAGGAGGGGAAACTATGTTGAAACAGTACATCTAGCGAACATGTCTAGTGCCTTTGTACAAGATAAATTTCTGACTAAGAAGAAAGATCCCAGAGCTTTTAACATCCCTTTTTGTATTGGGGACAGCCTTAAAAGGAAAGGTCTAGCAGACTTGGGAGCAAGCATTAGCCTCATGCCCCTAAGTTTAGCTCAAAGACCGGGATTGACCGACATGGTAAAAACAAACATGAGTATTGAACTGGCGGATCACACATTCAAGAGACCCATTGGTATAGTAGAAGATGTCCTGATCTATGTGGGATGATTCTTCATCCCTTGCGACATCATTATGATAGACACTGTCGAGGACTCGAAGTGTCCTATGATATTCATACGACCATTTTTGGCAACTGGAAGGACTTTGATAGATGTCTTCGAAGGCATCATAACTCTCCGAGTTGGAAACGATCACATAGACTTCAAGGTGAAGGATGCCATGAAGGGACCGTCTCTTTTCGAATCAATTTACTTCATGGACAGCTACAACAAATACTGTGAGGAGGTTCAAAAGGAAAAGGCCATAGTAGACCCCCTGATGAGGGCCCTGAACAACCCAGATCCTTTGGTGGAAGACCCAGAAGTGGTTGAAATTCTAGATTATCTTAACTAAGGTGAAGATGATCTCAGTGAGGATGAAGAAGTAATTGAGACTGTAAAATATGCTTCTTTGGAATAGTCAAGCGAAGAGAAAGAGGCTCCCAAGCCAAAGCTAGATCTGAAACCACTCCCTGAAGGATTGAAATATGAATTCTTGGACAATGAAGGAAGGAATCCCATCATCATTAATGTAAACCTAACGGAAGAACAGAGGGAAAGACTCATGAAAAAGTTGAAGAAGCACAAAAAGGCAATCGGATACTCTATCGAAGACATCAAGGGACTTAACCCAGCCCTTTGCATGCACATGATAAATTTAGAAGAATTTGTGAAGCCACTAGTTCAGCCTCAAAGAAAATTGAACCAGATGCTAAAAGAAGTAGTCAAGAAAGAAATATTAAAACTACGGGATGCAGGGATTATATACCCGATAAGCAACAGCAACTGGGTAATCCCCATTCATGTAGTGCCTAAGAAAGGGGGATGACTATGGTGAAAGAAGATAATGGGGACGAAGTAGCCATAAGAACTGTTACGGGGTGGAGGATGTGCATAGATTATAGAAAACTAAATTCATCCACAAAGAAAGACCATTTTCCCCTACCATTCATTGACCAAGTCTTAGAAAGACTTGCCCACCATGACTATTTCTATTTCTTAGATGGATATTCTAGATTTTATCAGGTTCTAATCCACCCTGATGATCAAGAGAAAACAACTTTTACATGCATCTATGGCACGTACGCCTTTAGAAGAATGCCTTTTGTCTTATGCAATGCTCCATCAACTATCTAACATTGCATGATTTCTATGTTCTTTGACTTTTTAGAAGATATAGTTGAGGTGTTTATGGATGACTTTTTAGTATATGGGACAGACTTTGACGCCTACCTAAGAAACTTATCTTTATTACATAGAGATGTGAGGAGAAATACTTGGTCCTAAATTGGGAAAAGTGCCACTTTATGGTCCAGAGTGGTATTGTCTTAGGATATAAAATTTCCAAGAAGGGTATCGAAGTGGATCTGAGCAAAATTGAAGCTATCTCTAAACTCCCGCCACCAAAGTATGTGACTGGGTTAAGAGTTTTTCTAGGCCATGTTGGATACTATAGAAGGTTCATCAAGGATTTCTCAAAAATCTCAAAACCCCTTTCGAATTTGCTGATCAAGGATGTAGTTTTTGAATTCAATGACGAATGCTTAGAAGCTTTCAAGGCCCTGAAGAAAGCTATGACTTCTGCACCTATCCTAAAAGCCCCAGATTGGGAGCTTCCATTTGAGATAATGTGCGACGCTAGTGATTACGCCATAGACGTAGTCCTAGGATAAAAGAAAGACAAAAAGCATCATGTCATCTATTACACCATTTGCACATTAGACGAAGCTCAAGTGAATTATACCACCACTGAAAAGGAAATGTTGGTGATCGTTTTTGCATTTGATAAATTCTGGTCATACCTTATAGGGTCCAAGGTGAAAGTGTACACCGACCACTGTGCTATACGATACCTTATGCAGAAGAAAGATACCAAGACAAGGCTTCTACGATGGGCTCTACTGTTGTAGGAATTTGATCAAGACATAATAGACAAGAAAGGAAAGGAGAATGTGGTAGATGATCACTTATGCAGAATCATTTTCGATGAGGAAAATCAATTTCCTATTAATGATAACTACTCTGATGAAGCCTTGTTGATGGCTCAATTGGAGGAACAGAGATTACTATGGTTTGCTGATATTTGTAACGATTTGGCCTATGGCCAGCTGCCACCTAAGATCACGTACAACCAGAAGAAAAAACTTTTCTCTAACGTCAAGAACTATTATTGGAATGATCCTTTGCTATTTAAAAGGTATTCTGATAATTTGTATCGGAGATGTATACCCGAGGAAGAAGTTTTGTCAATCTTGAAAGAATGTCACTCTTCGCCTTATGGAGGGCACCACAGTGGAGAGAGAATGGCTGTGAAGGTACTCCAATTTGGGTTTTACTAGCCCACCATGTTTAAATATGCAACTTCTTTTGTAAAGGCATGTAAGGAATGCCAACGCACTGGTAATATCAGCAAAAGAAGTGAAATGCCTATGGCTGAATGGGTGGAGGTGGAGATCTTTGATGTTTGGGGGATCGACTATATGGGCCCTTTCTCGTCATTAAAAGGATACCAATACATCCTTGTAGCCATTGACTATGTGTCCAAGTGGGTCGAGGCAGTAGCAACTCAGACTTGTGGTTCCAAATCGGTGATTAAGTTGTTTGAGAAGACCATTTTCCCATGCTTTGGTGCCATGCACTGTTATAAGCGATGGAGGATCACACTTTAGAGAAAAACAATTTGAGGTGCTATTAAAGAAATATGGGTTAAAGCACAAGGTTGCTACACCCTATCATCCCCATACCTTAGGGTAAGTGGAAGTGTCCAATAGGTAGATAAAACAAATATTGGAAAACATGGTCAGCCGTACTAGGAAGGACTAGACTATGAAACTCGACGACGCTCTCTGGGCCTGTAGAACTGCTTATAAGACACATATAGGAACAACACCGTACAGACTTATTTATGGTAAATCCTGCCATCTACCCCTAAAGCTCGAGCATAAAGCCCTTTGGGTGATTAAGTTCCTGAACATGGATCTGGAGAAAGCAGGCCAGAAGAGATTTGTGTAATTGCAAAAACTCAAAGAGTTGAGATTGCATGCTTACAAAAATGCAAAAATTTATAAAGAAAGGACTAAGGTGTGGGATGATGCCCACCTAAAGAACAAAAATGTCCATGAAGGTGATAAAGTACTTTTGTTTAATTCAAGAATCTGGCTTTTCCCAGGAAAACTCACAACAAGATGGTTGGGCCCATTTTCTGTAGTAAAGATATACCCATCAAGAATGATGGATATTTCAGGGGAGAAATAAGAACTTTAAGATTAATGGTCACAAAGTGAAGAGATTTTATGAAGATGAAGCTTTTGTCCGAAGGTTTGAAATTTGCTTGGAGGAACCCAATCAATCAACAGTGGAAAAGAATGAGGAATTGCAACATCCAACTGAGAGAAACAAGGAATGAATGATTATGAAGTCAAGCTAGAGACTTTAAAACAAGCGCTTCTTGGGAGGCAACCCAAGTTTTTGTTGTTTCTCTGAGCTTTTGTTTTTCCTACCTTTTAGTTTGATTAGTTTCCTTCTCTGGTAAGATTTGTACATATCATGTCCTCACCTTTTTTAAAAGATGAATTGATTGAAGAAACAAGTTTTGTTTTGGTCAAGTGCTCTGACCATAGGCTAGACCACGATCTTGGTGTTAAACTTGCTCCAGGCAAGATCGCGACTCACGGTACCGACGTTTACTCCGCTAGACCATGACCAGATGATTGTGTTGAGGAAAAGAGACCACGAGTCACAGTTGTGTTTTGAACACACCACGGTCGCGGTCATCCCTCCTATATATATGCTAAAACCCCAATTCCACAAGTTCCTTTCACTTCTTGCTTTCTCAAGCCCGAGTTAAACCCTACGTCTCTGAAGAATCTCCCGACCATGATCGACCTCCTCCGCAACAGCTGACCCGACGTTGTGCCAACCTTCTCCATTTTTTCATCTCATTCATTGAGCAAGGTAACCGACCATCCCTATTTTTGCCTTTTTACTATAGTTTCCATGATTCTCCGCCACCGTCACTATCATTGCCAGTTTCGCCTTACACCCTCGATCATTTTCTAATTCATTTAGTCGTCTGACTCCTATCGCGCTGCCGACATTGATTCTCGCCAATCAATTCCCCACCCGCCCTAAGGCAGTTCTTTCAAAACAGATATTAAAAACCCAAAATATAATAATCAGCACAACCTCCCACCATCGGGTGCATCTACGATCAAGGTTGTACGGCCTCCTCCCAACCCTCCTGCCCCAATCGAACAGGGACGAAAGAAAGTGGAACCGCATGACCCAATAGACCGCGAGTCGTGATGTGCATCAACAACAACTGTGATCGCGGTCTACACATTGATCTAAACTGGCCACAGTGCTCCCTCAACACATGATTATAAGGCTCATGCTGCGGGTCGTGGTGTTGAAGACCTTTGCCTGAAGTCACGGTCCCCAAGACTGTGACCTGCTCAATTCACCATGACCGCGACTGCAATTTCCTTCAGACACTGTGACTGCGGTGTCCATTGGGTCACCAATAAGACCGTGGGTTGCGGTCCCTGTAAACATATTTGAACTTAAAAAATTCATAGATAATTGCAAGAAAAAATAATCACTTTTAAATTTATTATAAACTAATTCTTTGTGAAAATGTGCAGAATGTCTTCTCCCGCAACCAGCGACACCATCTACAGGTAGGCCACATATTTGAAGGAGGTAGAGAAGATAGTGGAAAGCCTGGCGGTGCCACTGAATAAGGACACAACCCTGTCGGTACCCAAAAGGGTTGAGATGCAGCTAAAACTTGAACAGTACTAGAGGATCTTGGGTCACCTGACAATGGAAGACTCTCCATAAGAAACATAACAAATAGAACAAACAGAGACCTCTGAGTATCAACCAGAAGAATCACGGACCTGGATCCAAGGAAGGAAAAGGAAAGTTTCACATAAGGAGACCAAATACAAGAAGAAGGCAAAACCAATGGTTCTGAGAAACTAAGAAGGCTAGAGATAGAGGAAGACAACCAAGAGAAAGAAGTCACTGCAGAGACATCAATAGAGTTCGGTGAATCCCTGTCCGTGCCAAGAGACTTCGTACACCAGTCTGCCTATGATTGAATGTATCAGAATAAGGACTTTAGTCCAACTAGGTACCTAGACATAGAGGATTTCAAGAAGATGGGAATCTATGATAGGGTAGTCAAATTCCTAGAAGGTGCAAATTTATGCACCTTATGCACATCTGAGGGAAAGTCCTATAAGAAGTTAATTGTGGATTTCCTGTCTTCCCTAAGAAAAATCCCCACAAGTAGGGAAGGGAAGCGGACGACGTAGATTACAAACTGGAGGTAAGTCTAGGAGGTGAGCCTTACATGATCATGGAGATAGTGTTGAATAAAATATTCATAAAGATAGAGGAAGAAGCCAAAGCCTGCTCTGCCACCCTAGGAGAGAAAGAATCAGTCACCTACGATAGCCACCAGCTGTGGGAAGAGTTGACCATAGAAGAAGAACACAGCTTGAAGAACTCAAAGGCCTCCCTGATCACCTCGTGCTTCATTCACATGATTCAGAAGATAACAGCTTACACCATTTACATGAGGTCAGAGACGGGAACAGTAAGCAAAGGGGACTTGTTCCTAATATGGTCGATGATAAACAGAAAGTCAGTAAATATCAGAGAGATATTAATTGAACATTTATCTATGGCAGTAGGAGGGGAAGCAAAAGGAACTCTGGATACTACATGGGTGGTCAAATAATAAAGATTGTGTAATACTTTATGGATGTGGGAGAGATCATGAAGTATAAGGAGATGGAGGGATAGCTAAAAATCAATATCAAGTCCCTCATCAACACTGGGATTCTAGCACAGAAGGGGGAGAAACTATACTATAAGAAGAGTGGCTCCAACAAGCTCCTCCCCCTTCCATAGATGGCATTCTACGACGCCCACAAACTATGGCTAACCCAGGACGGCATAGAGAAGATGTACTCTGGGGCACTACGAGCTAACAAAGAACAAGAATCTACATTTGGGGAGAGCAGTACCCAAGTTGAAATAAAAGAGAAGAAGAGAATAGAGCAGCGGAAGAAATTAGAAGTATAAAAGAAAAGGCAGACATCAGATGCACTGGCACACCAACCGCAATGCCAGAAGCTGTAGAACCACCAACCCCCATGGCTCCCCTTCCAGAACAGACAGTGGTGAATAAAGCACCCCCACCTGCACAGCCACAAGAAAAGGTAGCTACAGTGGAGCCAGAGGCAGAAAAGGAAGAAACCATCATAGCTAGCCTGCAGCCAAACGATGAACCAGAGGCAGAGCTAGAAGACAGAGACCCCAAGGCTACACCGGAACTTGAAATGCGTAGAGCCAACGTGGACCTACAAGAAAAGTAAAAGGAGACAGAACAAGGTCCACCACCACCACCTTGGCAACCAGCGGTGCTAAGCACGTCAACGACGCACATAGAACAACAATTGCACAAATGACAACAACGTACACCCTCTTTCGGGGTGTACTAGGTACTAGGTTTGATTCCATGTGGGAATACATGCATCAAACCACTTAAATATATACAAAGGTTACTTCTTATTTGTTTGCTCTAACAACGCAGGTATGACAGAACTGAAGCACTCCCTGACCTCATATGAGAAGCATTAAGTAACCAACGAATGATGATGGGACTGTTGAAGGCAATGAAAGAATAAATGGAGGAGTTAAAGAAGGAGAGGAATGTCATTCGAGACGACAACGAGCATATGTGTCGTGGCTATGATGAGGCGATGTCCAATCTCGAAGAAGAACACCAACACTTCGAAGAGGACCGTTGGAAATTTGAAAAGGAACACGAAGAAATGGAGAACCAGTGGAAGAAAAAGAAAGCAAAGTGTTTGACAACCCAGTGCATTCCTCATCGAGTCCCTCCAGACACGATGACAACAACGATAACAATGCAGGAGGGACCGGCACGGGGGCAGGGGTGTCAAAAGAAGAAAGTGCCAATGTAAAGATGACATCAGTGGCTGGGCAGAAGAAAAATGAAACTCCACAACAGCCAAGCTCCCCCAACGACAAACACGCAATGAAAACCACAACGTTGTCAAGGGAGCTCGATCTCAAAAGTAGTCATGAAGAAGAAAAAGAAGAAACAGACAAAAGCAGTGGTACATGCATAGAACGGCAGACTACCCTGCCTACAAGTAAGCTGACACAAGAAGAGCAACTAGCTATAGCTCATCGAGAAGAAGTCACCACATATTTCAGTGTGATAGGGGTCAGCGAGCTCAAGAACATGCTAGCTGAACTAAGCCTCGGTCTCGAAGAGAGAAATGAGTTCCTCCTATTCTAAAGACACAATGAGCATAATGACTACCTCTATGATGGTAACTGGCAGCCGCCAAGCTAGGCCAAATTTCTGAGAAAAGCAATATCAGAGACAATGTAGCTGCTGAAGCTTTCTTAGAAGTAGCAGAACAAGTGGCCACAACCCTACCGACAGCCAAAGAAGTGAACCAAGTGGCCACAACTATGTCGACTATCGAAGAAACTCTGGCACCTTCTATACATGAAGGAACATCTAACGATGAGGACGATGGGCTATTAACTTTCTTTGCAAACGAGCCCACCAGGGAGCAGAGTAAGCCAACTGAGTAAGAAACACTTGGAGTGGCTCCTCCCCTGCCATACAGAATGAAGGAGATGGACATATATGTAGTATCATAGATCACGTGCAGAGACATCCACATCTTGGCAGACATCCTCAACGACGATCTACCTGGCCCAAACATACTGTATAATAACAAGGGTAGACGTCTAACTAGGGATCACTTCCTGGGGATCTTCTTGAAAAAGGCGTGAGTACATAAAACTTTGTTCAAGGTACTCTGCACTACCCTCCTGGAAGAATTTCTACACCCAGACAAGCCGCAACCAATCTTCAATGGGAAGACACATCTGGCTAGCCTCCTCTACAAAGAAGACTACAAGGCAGTAGATGTCGCTGAACTGAAGGCAGTAGTTCGCAGAAGAGAAACAAGATATGTAGTGTTGCCCATAAGGAATGTAAGGCATTGGGCACTAATCGTTGTGGACATGTACGAGTGAAAGACAACGGTGCTCAACTGCTGTGCAGATAAACTGGATAGCACCTCACTCATCTACAAAAGGAAGGATGTCAGAGATGCCCTAAAGATACCACAGTGTCTACAACGAGCAATCAAAGAAGCATATGACAAATTCTAGGGCTTTTGGAAGTTCTTCTCCATACACTAGAAGGTCCCTCAAGAAGAGGCTGGCTCATGGGATTATACCTTCATAGTGCTGAGAATGATGGAAGCCATCAACAAGGGCATCCCCCTAGAGGATCTAGATAATGAGGACTTGCATGGACTGTGGGGTGTGTATGCCATGGAGGTCATCTACGATCATTGCTTCTTCAATGACCCAACAATGATTTCAGAAGCTATACCTTGGAGGCTTCACAAAGATATCCCTCTTCCTAAAAAGGTCACCTGGAGGGAACAACTGAAGACCTTATGGGTCGATCCAACAGAGCCAGCCAGAGCTACGGCTTGGAAAGAAGATTGAAATCAAAGCACTGGAGAAGCTGTAAAGCACACATCAGAGAATGAACCAGAGCAGCCTCCAGTAGCAAAAATCCCAAAAGAACAACCTTCAAAGGAACAACTTGAGGAGGGAGAGGCCAAAGAATAAGACTCAGTAGATGAAAAATTGGACAGACTGGTAGGAGAAGTTACATCTTCTTTAAAGGACTTTGATAGATGGAGCTGTGTGAGCTTGTCTTTAGAAGCACTGAACACCATTATGTGGTCCTTGAAGGAAGATGATTCGTCAGGAGATGTCATATTTGAGAGAGATAGGATTTGTGTGCTAAAATATGACCTCCGTGAGATGCTGAAAATAGCAGGATATCTTTTTGTAAGCACAATGTCAGCTTACCATGCGCTCCTAGGTGACAACATGTTGAATGCTCACATGGCATACTTTCTGCTGGTAGATGACATCTTAAAAGATAAATGATCAGGCAAAAAGGATCACCTTCAACAATGTCTGGCAATGTCCCTACCAGACTACATCTTTCTGCCAATTCTTCACGATAATCATTGGACTCTTTTGGTCGTCAATATTGTTAAAATGATTGCAATCCCCTACAACAGCTCAAATTCAGCCTTTGCACTTAATAAAAAGACTAACATGATGACTGTAAAGACTTCGACAAAAGAAAAGGCAAATACATGCACAGAGGGGATTGTTGAAATGATAAAAAACCATGGAAAAGGGTACAAGCATACAACAGGCAAAGACTTTAAGAAGTCATTGTTCTACTACATGAGCCCCCAGCAGGTGCCCCTATCAAATGACTGTGGTTTCTTCTGTCTAGCCTGGATGATGGTCTTAGCCAATATGGACACCAAGGTGGAGTGCATGCAGTATGAACAGTACCATGCTCTACGAGGAGTATACGCAAGCATGATCCTCGAGTCCGAATGGGTCTTCGACAACAACAACAAGGCATAAAGAAAGCTCGTTTATACGTCTCACTCAAATTTTGACATCCCGAGACATGGTGTAGGATAAGTTTGAGGGAGGGGTCATAAACGGGCTAGAGAGGTACGTTTATTATCTTTTTACCTCTCAAAATTTTTGATTTTTGTTGCAAAAACACCTTCAAATTCAGAATCTAACCTTCTTTCCTACTAAATTTTCAAAATTGTAGTACTTTCATCTTCCTAGAGAGAAATAAATGAGCAAACTATATATATATACAAGTAAAACAAGAAATAAAGCAATATTACTTTACCTCATTCTTGCAAATAAAATGGTGTGCATGTGAAAACCTTAACTCGTAAAACCCTCAGAGACTAGAGAACTTCAACCTAGCCATACTCCTGACCAACCACCCTTACCTAACATTTTGACCAGAAAATCCTTATCTCCGCAGAGAGGGAAATAACTACCCTTTTCAAAGCATATCTTAAAAGAGGCTTGGCCGCCCAGAAGACCTCTTAAGAATTCCTCTCACCCAAGCCTGAAAGGAGATGTAAAAAGCCAAAAGAAAAAAAAATAATGAGAGTTGTGCCCAAAAAGATGCCAAAAGTTTCCACAAGGTCGGTGTATTGCTGCATTCATGAATGCAGATATGTCGTGCCCGTAAGTGGAATCTTGAAGCCAAGCTTACCCACCTCCAATCCTGAATGAAACTCACAAAATCACCTGACTTAAATTCAGAAGCCCAAAAAGGATAACACTGTTCTTACGATAGTTGTGGGTGAGGAGATCAGAAGGAAGAGGAAAACACTTGAAGCCTTAAGCCTACCCGAACACATTAGCATAGGGCCAACTGAAAATAAAGAAATGGTGTGAAAGCTACCCATAGAAAAAGATCTTGTATTAGTATGGTTATTACCTAAGGGGAAGGGGTGATAAGTTGAGAAGGAGGAACCTTTTACAATTGAAGGAAGTGGTGAGAAAAAGAAGTTATGCAACTCTAGTTGAGAGGGAGGAATGAGACCACAAGGTTAGAAAGCATACCACAACAGTCTTGATGCAAGAATGAGATATTTTAGTCATGTTATGTTCTATAATTTCCATCACATAAGCCTGCTCTTTCTCTCTAAGTTTTTGAACCTACACTTAGCCTGAGGATAGGCTTGATTCTAAGTTTGGTGGAGTTGATAAAACTTTATTTTACGTACTTTTTGTATATATTTTATACCTCTTTTAGTATATCTTTTATTATCTTTCCCCAAAATTTTACCATCTTTTTGCCTAAGATCTCACTTACACATCTTTCTTTGGTTTCAGGTACATTTACAACCCAAGTCGTGGTCGTTACCTAGATCGAGACCTACTCATTCAACAATGACAGTCGAGGTCTTCAACTACTTTAAGATTGAGGTCATTCTGCATTTAAGTCAGACTGTAGTCAGACTGAAGTTGCGATCACTGCTAAACCGTGACCACAATGAAAGTTGTGATCAGTACAGGGGTACCAATCAAACCAGGGACCGTGATCTATTTGGAGACTGTGGACACCAAGATCGAACACAGACGCCAAGTTCGACCATGACCCAAAGAAGGTCGTGATCCAATTGGGGTCGCAATCCCTACAGACTGCGACCAAATGGGAGACCTCGACCTCGACCTCTCCAACGCAATGCATGAGTCGATCTTAACCGCGAGCCACACATAGACTGCGAGCCATGTCCAGGTCACGACCAAGTTTGACTGCAATGAAAGAAGGAATAAAGAGCAGATCGCGACCGCGATCTCACACCTCCCCAACCCAGACCGTGGTTGTAGTCTAGGCTTAAATTGGTGGAGTGTGCCTATAAATAGGCCACCCGCCCGTCTTATCAAATCATTAAATCATAGATTGGATCTTGAAGACCACAAAGTGTTGCTACATTCCAGACTCATTCCATTCCATCCCATCCACCGGTCTTAGATCTTCAAAGGCAGAATTTGAGGAGAGAGAAGACTAAAGACTCCTTCTTTGAGAGAAGAAGATCGTTCACGCCATCGACGTGCTAGATCCATATCTGAAGAAGTGTCGTGTCGTATCACGTCCCTTCTCTCTCTGTCTAGATCTATCATTCCATCCCACTGTACTTCCCTCCTCACTTCATGGATCTTTATGTATCTATCTTTCTGTAACGTCGTTATGCTGTCTGCAAGCATGAGCGGCTAAACACCTTAACTTGGGTTGGGAATAGCCACTAAGGCTCTCCCAACATATATATTGTCTCTCTTTGTTGAATATATATACTCTTGTCAAGGTTATCTCCATGCACATGTTTTAATGCTTCACTTGTATGCTTAGCTACCATCTTGTGATGTTTGATAGTTGATATCTCAAGAGAGTTATATCACTTTTATCATGTGTTATGGAGTAGTATGAATGCACGGGAGTGTTGGAATGCTAAAGCTTTAACCCATATGTTATGTCTTGTGCTTTACGTGTGGCCATCTCGAGAGAGAGGCTACCCTTAGATTTAGATCTATCCTCATCTTGAGAGAGAGTGGAATACACGCTTTTGATGGTTGCTTGTAATCTTGATGAGAGTATATGAGAGAGAGAGATGATGTTGCATTTTGGCGAGAAGTCTTAGTAGGTGAAACCCAATCCGAGTTTCCTTCCATATACTTGTTTCATCTTATTTTCATTTTTGTTTGTTTTTGTTACCTTTGTTGTCTTGCTCTATCTTGGTTTGAGTGCCTTCGTTCCTTAGGGGACACCTCTTTAATATACCATATTTATCTAGAGTATAAGAACATTAGATTATGTGTGCTTAACACTGTCAACCTTGTCCCTGTGTTCGACCCTGATCGCTACATCAGACCCCATTTATCGTTGCAGGGGCCTGAGAGTCGGGTTATCTCTTTAAAAGTCTGACTACTCTGAATCCTCTCCTTTTAGACGTGTAATTTAGGTCGGTCAGTCGTTGAATCCAACAGTCCAGGAGAAGCTATCGGCACTTTTGCTTTCCGCTCAGAGGCCTTGAAGCTTGAAGTCAACTATTAGGTAGACTTTCTATACTACTACTCTTGAGACGAAGGTGGAAGATGACCACCCTTAAAAAGGTCCATCTTATCCCTGAATCCCTTCTTCACATGTTAGGGAATTTACGTCCTTTTCCCATTCTTTTTGCCCGGAGTAGTGGACTTGCCACACGAGAGCAAGTACCGCCATTGCATGAGCCCATTAGATCGGCCTGGCCCCGTTAGAATAGCCAAAAACTAAATGAATTGCTTAGTTGGCGAACTCTCATTGGCCAGTAAATGATTAATCTTGCTAAAGTCATAGAAAATTATAGGATTATCCACTAACGATAAATAATATATGAATTTTACTAAAAAAAATTATGAGTAGTGCAATAAAAATAGAATCAAGACCTAGATCTACCTTTAATTCAAAAAAAATGCTCAAAGTTGTTATCTTTCATGTGTTAAATGAATAAAAACCCTAAATTTCTAGGTTTTGATGACCTTATTGTGTTCAATTGATCTTAAGAATCAAAGTTTGATCTTTATGGATAAAAAGAATAACTTGGATCAAATTTGAGATTAATAACTCATTAAATGATGAATTAGGGTTTCCTTGAGATTAAAAGGTGCAATTAATATGAAGATTAGGGCTTGTATCCAAAAAGAGCATGAAAAGTCATAATTGTTTAGAAAACCAAAACCCAAATGAAACCTTAATTTGACCCAAAACCCTTACTTGGAACCCAAGTTAGTCATTAATGGTACATTTGGATAAAATAATAACACATGGGTAATTATACTTTAATTTCAGGGTAGTTTCTTACTTGCTCTTATCATCTTTTCATTGGACATCAACAAGTTACTTTTGAAACAGGTATGTGACTTTCTTGGAGTTTTTTTTTCCTGCATGGGTTGCAAATAAATGGTTGCTTATTTATTTAATTCTTGCAAATTATAATGTAACTATGACTATCACATTATATGGACATGACTAGCTCGATCCTAAGCCACTTTTTGATCTATTATATATATGAAAAATGAGGATCGTCTTCCTAAATAGGAGAAAACATACAAAGTCATCCACCTGAATAGGGTGAGACATCCAAAGTCATCTTCCTTAATAGAGGAAGACATCAAGGATCATCTACCTTAATAGGGGAAGACTGATATGGCACCAAGAGGGTGGCCTATGTCCACTGCAGGGACAATACCGCAGAGGGGTTTGGTAGAGGTTGGATGGATCAAGGTTGAGTAGTCATGATTAAACTATTAATTTTGATTTTGTAAAAAATAATTGTTTTGATTATGTTATTACAAATAAATGTAAACTTTTTGTTTCTCCCACATAGTAGTATAACTTGTTGTACTGACCATGTTTTGTTTCATAGCATTTTAGGATAATCTGCTATCATTTCTACAATTATGATGAAAAATGGACATCTGGAAAGAAGGCACCAAAAGAAAGGAAACTGATGTAAATCTGGAGGATCATTGACATTAGCTTCAACAAAGACCATAATGGCATCCACAAAAATGAGATGAGAGATGTCAAGCTCTTTAGAAGCCTTCAAAGACATAATGTAACCCTTCTCTATGTCATCTTCCATCAACACAGAAAACCTTACATAACTATGACAAATAGGTAAGGAGCAATAGGGTATCATTGCCTAATGCCATTAGTTGGTTTGAAAGGAGGAGTTGGTTTACCATTAGCCAAAATCTGGTAAGATATAGAACTATAGATTTCACTTAGCCACTGAATCCAAAGTATAGGAAATCCCATCCTGTACATTTTACTGAATCATAGGCCTTAGAAATATCCATCTTGAGGCACATTTTATGGCCAGAGTTTGCTCTACCAAAATCTTGAATGATCTCATTTGATAACAAAGTGGCTTCTTTAATGCTTCTTCCTTGAATAAAGGCACACTGGTTTGGACTAACTATAGAAGGCAAGACCATATTCAATCTATTAGTGAGAATCCTAGAAATGATTTTGTAAATATCATTACACAAGGATATTGGATGCCAATTCTTAAGTTCATCAGAGTTCAGACCTTAATGGATAAGCCTAGATGGTGTTATTTGCTTCATTTAACATTTTGACATTTTTTAAATCGGACCTAGGAGCAAATCCCAAAATTCACACATATAAGTGATTTCCCTAAATTCATATGCAATGTCAAGCACAAACCAACAAACCATTCATGAAGAGTGAGACAGAAATATAACATAATCATTATCAAATGAAATTACAAATGTTTACATATCATTTCCCCCAACATGGTATCAAAGTAAAATTTTTGACCCCAAACAACCCAACCAAGGGGCCTAGCTACTCATGGAAATGGAAAATAAAAAATTGAAAGAAGAAAGAGGTAGAAGAAGCCATAGATCTTGGTGTATATGGAGAAATTCTCCTCTTCAGCTACTACAAGACATCCTCCTCCTTCTTCCAAGGTGTATGGGCATGGAAAGATGGTGGAATAGGGCTAAAACACCAAGAAACTAGGGTTTTGGTGGTGGAAATGGTGAAATGGAGTGGAATGGAGGCGGAAATGGAGTGGAATGGATAGGGGGGCAAAAATGGAGTGCTAGGAGTGAGCTAGTGGTGGACAGGGGTCTAAGTTCTATTTTGTATTGCCAACTCTAGAAAAATCATATCATGTAATCGTCGTATAGAAAGTTTACTTTGTACAAACTCTTTTTTTTTGGGGGGGGGGGGGTATAGAGACTATTTATTCACCCTGCTCTCTACTGCAGGAAAAGATAAAAGGAATGTTCACAGAGGTGTTTAAGGAAAGCCATACAGGCTTGTTAATAGAAAAATTAAAATTTTGTAGAGTACTACGGGCTTGCTTAGCCAAAGAGTCAGCGATGTTATTGGCCTTCCTCAGAATATGCCTTATTTGGACAGCATCATAGTTGCTCAGAAGGCGCTTGATCTTATGCCTATAAGGCTGGTACTTATTCATAGGACCAACGCTGGAGTTAGCCAAGGACACCGCTTGAGTGGAATCTGACAGGATGAGAGAATTGCACCAGTTCTTCTCTAGACAGACCTGGATGCCTTGAATAATCGCCTGAAGCTCTGCCTCAAGAGCACAGGAGCTTCGAAGGAGAGATCCACTTCCATAACAACATACTCCCTCTTCATCTACAATATGAACTCCAATGCCATTGCATTCAGACTGGGAAACAAAGGAGGCGTCCACCAGGACATAGTGGTTGAAACGCTGAGCTTGCGCAACCATCACGACGGCCACTCCATCATGCTTTATGGGTTTGTGATGCACCTTGCAATGCATTTGGATTGAGGAAGCACGAGAAAGAATGAAATCGACCATGCTAGAGACAGGCTTCAGGAGGCAAGTATGCACTTGTTGATTACGGGACTGCCAAAGATGCCAGCAGGCAACATGCATAATCAGGCCTGCACTGCTGGATTCCGACACAATCTTGCAAATAGTTGAAATCCAATCGTCCTCTCTAAGGGAGAAGAAATGAGGCTCCATCTCCAGAGCAATCCAGACTGGTTTACTGAAGGGACAGTCCCTAAGACAGTGAATAATAGACTCATCTGCATTGTTGCAGCGTGAGCAGATAGTACTTATGTCAATGTGGCGCCATTGTTTCTCCATGTTAGTAAGCAGAGCTATGTGCTGTAGAAGCCACAAGAATACTTTCAGGCGTGCCAGAAGAGAAGAACCCCAAATATCCTTCCATCTCCCTGGGACTGAGCAATCCTTGTGTTCACGTAGCCATGTATAGGCTGATCTGGAAGTAAACATACCAGTGCATTCCATGTCCCAACCATGAATGTCCCGCCCATTGTTAACATCAGGTACAGGCATGGATTTAATATAATCCTAGGTAGAGATAGGAAGGTAGTGTCAAATGAAATCCCAATCCCATTCTCCTTCATGCAAACGCATAGAGCTCACTTTTAAGTTCTCTAGATCAGTAGGGGCTTGGAAGTGAGGCTGAAGATCCCGGATTGATTTACCCATGATCCAACGATCCTTCCACACATCTGTATCGTTGCCATTGTTAATGATTTTGTAAATGTTACTTTATAGCAAGGGGATATTTTTACTGATGAAGCTCCATGCTGACGATCCATTCTGTTTAGTAATAGTGCCATGACGGGCGTACTTCTCCTTCATAATCTTGACCCAAAGCTTCTCCGGTTCGTTGAGAAAGGACCATGCGTTCTTAAGCATTAATGCTTGGTTTTGGTCCCTCGCATCCTTGATACCCAGGCCACCCAGGTCTTTGTTAGATGTGATCTTCTTCCAAGATACCAGAGACATCTTGTTTTGTTCCCAAGTACCGGACCAAATAAATTTACGGACATGGCTATTAAGCTCATCACAAAGTGAGGGAGATAACTGCACAGTCTGCATCGTATGCGTCGGTATAGCTTGGAGCTTAGAGCGGGCCAGAGTGATGCGCCCAACAAGGGACAGGTGCTTCAAAGACCAGCTGTTCATGCGATTGTGAAGAGAAGCAGTGAGGTCTGCGTGGGTAGACTTATTAACCCGGTGATGCAGCGTGGGCACCCTGAGGTATTTGCCTAAATCCGTCGTCCAGGGGATGTTAAGCTTCCTACTGATTGCCCGAGTGATGGGCCTGGGTGTATTAGCACTGAAGAAACACTTCGATTTTTCAGGTGAGATGACCTGACCTGAGACATTAGAGAACCTAGCAAGAACGTCCATGACCTTGGCCGCCTGGGTGACGGATGCCTCTCCCATGATAAGGATATCGTCAGCGAACAGAATATGCGAGATAGGTGTGCCCCCTCTAGAAAGGATCATAGGTTTCCATGTATGATTTACCACAGCGATATTAATCTCTTAGCTCAGGCGCTCCATACAGAGAACAAAAAGATAAGGGCTGATCGGGTCACCCTGTCGAACCCCTTGTGAAGCTTTAAACGAGGGCAAGGGTTGTCCTTCCCAAAGAACTGAGGTGGAGCCCTTTGTAATGATCTGTATGATAATGTTGCAGATATTGCTTGGGATGCTGGTCCGGCGCGTGATAATGTACAAACTCTTTTCAATTTAGTGAAAATTTATAATTATTTTTGGTTATTTGATAAACCTCGATCATGTATTATATTAATGGCCCTTGCCCTATCGGTCCACCTAAATAGAGGATAACATGGGGAGGGGGTCATTAAATTTGGTATTAGAGTCTGGTTTACCATTTAACCTCTAATAATTATTAAATGTTTAGGATTATGTAGATTCAAAGGGAATTATTAGAGTGTTTTTCAAAAGACAATGATGTCTAGAAAGCACCACAATTTGGGGGCTAGAAATATTGTTCTCTACACTACTAGTCATCTTATGAGGACTCCTGGACCCGTGCATCCAGTCTGGCTAAAGACATAGGATTTCCCTCAAAATAAATACCTCTAGGGCCCCTTCTCATCCGATTTCATCACTTCTTTACCTCCTTCACTCACCAAACCCTAGGTACATGTGATTGTTCTCTTTATCCCATTATGAGTAATAGGGTTATGGTTATTAAGGATTAAGGCATCCTCTACCAAATAATAAAATGCATGTAAACAAGATGTCATGGACATAAGTTTAGGATGTGTTAGTATCTTAAGTATGAAATTGAGGTCAATAAAGTTAGCTTATGTGAAACAGCATGGCCCACACTAAGATTATTATCATCCTTGACCACCAAGAGAGAAGTTCCTCCTACCAGAATAGGTTGTCTCCAAGAGAGATAATGGACAATGAGACAACCAAGAAATGGAAGACGCTAGAAGAGGAAGGTTTCGAGCCCAAAGTCACCCCCTATGACAACTTGAACCTGGAAGATGGTCCAGACCCTAGGTGCGAACCTATGATGGAAGATGAGCCCAAGGATGACTCTAGACATGATGCCATCTAACCTATAGTTGGGCAAGTTCAAGCCCCTGATGATCTCTAGCTAGGACAACTGAAGGAACTCACCAAGACTGTCGGTGCTCTTGCACTCAAAGATGTTGCCAGAGCTGAGGATGGTGAACCCCTACTTGTCTTCCCTCATCGTGAAGTCACCGTCCTCAACTTATTCAAGTTGGGTATAGAAATTTTTTGGGATGAAGACAACTCTAAGGTGGAATCCTAGCTTTGTGCTATGGAAAATGGTTTTCATATTTTGGGAGTACAACCCAACATGAAGGTTCTCTTTGCTGCTCACCTACTTGAGGGAACTACAAAACTTTGGTTGGAGAATTATATCATCGACCAAAATCTGGCCATAGAACCAATGGCCTAGAAGGACTTCCACACCATTCTCTCTGCCTACTTCACCAAAAATGTTATGACTGTTCAGAACCCACCTAAAGGATATCTAAGGTTTGTGGAAGGCTTTTCTACCCAAAGAAATGGAAAATGGTAAGGCCATAGTCACATAAGGAATAGAAATTATACAAAAGTAAAACCTCAGCGTAAGAGTCCCAAAACCATCTTTTGTAACAGAGGGAGGAGGCATTCTGACAGATGTCATTATGTGAATAATGTATGTTATTGTTGTCGACAAGAAGGCTGTATCCGGGCTAACTGTCCTATCCCTAACCCTCGAGGACCAAGCCCAGTAGCAGCTTAGACAGAGACTGTAGCACCACGAGGGGCAGTCCCAATTGATGAAGAACATCGACAAGTTCAAGTTTTCACCACTGATGATAAGGAAGCTCAGGGCAATGCCAAACTGACTTCTAGGAAGTGATCATCCCTAAAAAATTGTAGTACACCTTGTGTTGAAAAATGTATGGTGGTTCTAAGCATGTGAAATGAGATGTATCGGATCTTGTATAACCAAACTAGAAGTGAAGCATTTAATAGTGATCTAATTCTTAAATGGTAACTCATATGGTGTAATAATATAGTTCCCAGGTAGAAGATGCATGGATGGAATAATAGGAAATATGCTCAAGGGACATGTCCTCTTGTGATGATATAAACTTTGGTTTCAAGTATGTTTTTGTGAACCTTGGTATTGTTAAGTATTAGTTTTATCTTGTCCTGGGAAAGGACCCCTCCTACAAAGAGTAAGTTCACAAATTAGTTAATAATTATGTTAACATTGAAGGTCACTTAGAAACTTGACAGATTAAGTACATGATGCATAAAAGCACATATACTGACTATTATTTCTTTCACCCAGGTATGTCATCTCTAAGGGACATGAGGAATTTACACTATGGAAGTAGCCTATATAATGGGACCAGGTCTATATAGAGAGGTTGTCATGATTCACATGAAGGTACATAAATAAAATTATGTGTGCCCTAAAAGATGAAGGAAATTTGGGTGAAATAATTGTAAAGGATGTAATATGCTTGGATATTGAATGAGAAATCACAAGCAAAAAGTTAGGACATATAAATAGAACCCTAAGTCAATTGTAAGGTCAAGACGGGATAAGACTGACATGAGTAGGAGTTGATTGTGCTCGGAATGCACGAGACCATATGTTTGGGAGGTAACAACTATATTTTTCTGAGGCCCATGGGTTAGGAGGTTAGCCACCTTCATGAGTTCATGTGGACCAAGGGGTAAAGTGTGAGGCACTCTCTAGATGCATAAGGATAAGATCACTCTAAAAGTATCGGCATCCTAGAGACTCTGGGGAGATGACTAAATCTAATGAGGAAAGATAAAGAAGTAAAGTAGTTGCACAAACCCTAGAATGAGGAAGGCTCTTGACTTCAAGAAATAAAAGAATGTTGTAAAATGAAAAGCATGTATGGTTTAGAATGATTCAACCTAAATCTGAAATTAAAATGGTAATGTGTGATGCATTGTCTCTGCTCTTGGAATGGGATGAGCTCTGTATTTGGACTGTAGCCAAATGCTTATTTCATCTTGTTATGAGTGTGAGAGACGAGACAAACACATGCCATATTAGAAACGAAAATGATATGAGGAATGAACACCAGTTGAAACCCTTTTAGGACAACTGAGAATTTGAGGTATTGCCATACCCTTAGTAGAGAATATTGAATAAATGATTTGAATGACTAGGTGAGCAAGTTAATCACCAAATTAAAATGAGGAAATATTTATTGAGTGGAATTTGAGTTCTATAGGTATGAGATTGAATATGGTGGTCAAAGTAATGGATGAAAGAGTTGAGGTACCAAATAATGATAAAACAAGTTTGGCTTGTTGACAAATCTTATAACATCCCAGTTAGATGATCTAGAGTTAGATGAGATGAAGGGTTTGATGGAGGATCCTTAGACACATCACTCAGTGAATATGAACGGTGGAATCCAATATGAAAGAAGTATTTGAGTTCCTGAGGATTCACCCTTAAAGAATTAAAACTTACAAGAAGCTCATGGTTCCGGTACATGGTACACCCCAACACCACAAAGATAATTAAAGACTTATAATTATATTATAGTGGCCTGGATGAAGAGAGACATAGTACAATATGCAATCAGTTGTTTCACATGTTAGATGGTGGAGGTTGAAGACCAATGACCTAATATGTTACTGCAACCAATTGAGATTCCTGAAAGGAAATGGAATCAGATCACTATGGATTTCTCTTTGGGTCTCCCCAAGACAAAGAAAGATCATGATGCAATATGGTTTGTGGTGGACCACCTAACTAAGTCAACACTTTTCCTCACCTTAAAGATTACTGCCAAGGTGTCAGGTCTAGCAAAACTAATATGTTAGAAGAATCATTCTTTTGTATAGTGTTTTGAGTTCAATTATTTCTAAACATGACCCTAAGATTCTAAGTTGTGGAAACAAGTGCATGTAGAACTCGATACAAGATTGGAATTCAGTATAACTTATCACCCCCAGACTAAGCGATAGTCAGTTAAGAATGATACAGTCATTAGAAGACTATGGAGAGCATGTGTACTCGATTGGGGTGGATCATGGAAGCAATACCTACCCTTAGCTGAGTTTTCTTATAGTAATAGCTACCAAGCCAGTATCAGGATATTCTCTGTATGAAGCTCTTTATGGGAGGTTGTGTTAGTCATTGTCTCATTAGAATGATGTTGGTGAGAGGACCTTGGTGAGGTCATATGAACTACAGTTATATGTTGGTGAGGTTGCTTTGATCGAGTGGGGGCTAATGAGGGCCCAGAATCGACAGAAGTCACATGTTGATGCAAAGTGGACATATTTGTACTTAACTGTAGGTGACTATGTGTTTCCTAAAATCTTACTGCTCCTATCTATAGATAAGAACAGAGGAGAGTTGAGTCCCTGGTATGTGGAGTTGTTTGAGATTCTAGAACGGATTGATGAAGCTGCTTATCATTTAACCTTACCTCCCACACAATATAGTATGATGCATGACGTGTTCCATGTATCTAGTGTGAAGCACTATGTGAAGGATCCTAGCCATGTGTTGAGCATTGAGCATGTTGCACTCTGAGGGAGGTTGACATGACCTGAGTCACCTATGAGGGTATTGGATACCAAGGTGAGAGAGCTCAGGAATGAAAGATAGAGAATGGTAAAGGTTCTTTGAAAGCACCATGGAGTGGATGAAGCCACATGAGAAGCTAAAGATTGACATGGAAAAGTATCATCCTAACTTGTTGGTATGATCAGTCAAATTTTTTAGGACAAAATTCCTATAAGAGGGGAAGGATGTTCTAACCTAATTTTTCCCATGTACTTATATAATTGAAATGAAATGATTTGAATAAATGGGACATATTATAAATTTTGTGTGATTTGTTTGAAAGTATGGTTTTCTCTTGCAAAATTTTATTTGTTGTGAATTTCGTGGTTTCCATTGTTTTTTAATCCAATAATGGATAAAAGGGAAAAGGGAGAGAAGAGAAACCAATAATAAGCAAAATAACAAAAGAAAATAGATAATAGCTATGTGTACTTGTGAGAATTGTTTAGAACTCTCTAGAAAATGGTATTGATGGCCACTAATAAATAGTTTTCATTTGTACATGGTTTATAATGATAAATATAATTGAAATAAAGAATATAGAGAAGGAAGGAAGAGAGAAGGGTGTGTTCTAATGCTTGAATTATGCTTTATAAAGAGAATACTTGGACATTAAGAAAAACATCTTTTATTTTTTTAATTTTGGCATCAAACTTTTCTCACGACTGGATAATGTCGTTATGGACTTCCTTTTAAAATTTGGGATCAAAATGAGTAATATAATAGGAGATATGGATTTTTCTAGAATCCCTAAAGTGAGAGGATTTACATCATATGTCAAGATTTTACTTCCAAATCAAATAATCCTTTTTTGGTCCTTTTATTATCTACTTGGAATGATGACCATCAGATCTTTGATCCAACGGTGATTGGTTTATCACCTACCTTAGTCATATATGGAAACTAGAAACCAGATTGGAAGATCTTCCTTAGGGGTGTAAACGGTGCGGGTACGGTGCGGGTCTGGCCATACCCATACCCATCTAATTTAGTGGGTCCGGTTCTGGTTCTAGACCCGCATAATACAAAACCTGGACCCACACCATACCCGTAGCCGCAATAATAGTGGGTATACGATGCGGGTATACGGGTAAGTGGTTCTATAAAACACCATATTGATTATGTAAGAGAAGTGACTATGTTATATATATTTAATAGATAACAAGATATTGTTATTATATAGTATATTAACATGGAGTAGTTATGGTAGACAATGTTATATTTTATACATTAACATTAATTGAGTAATTGTTTACATATTTGCAATCATGATCATAATGTTTAACTTATATAGAAAGTAATGTAAATTAGTAGACATTTTGATTTTAAGTTTACATATGATGTTCATTATGTAAATTGAAAATTAAAATGTCTACTGTTTTAAGTTAATTCTTAATTATATGACTAGTCTCAACCTTATTGTGGTTATAGTAGGAAATAATCTCAAGAATTATATTAGTTAGACTAGTAAAGTATGATATATATAACATATTATTTAAGTAGTTACTTATGTATAGTGGGTACACGGGTCTCGCGGGTCTAGGTCCAAGCATACCCATTATTGGACCCGCTTATATGCGGGTCCAAGGGTATGCAGGTATAAAAAATTATACCCATGATGGGTTTTTAAGGGTCTAGATTTATGGGTCCGCGGGTCTACCCATACCCATTTATAGCCTTAATTTTCCTCAGTGAATCTCTCAAGTTAATGCATGAGCAACTCAGGAAAGGAGTATGTTGCATTCATGAGAACAAGACGCACCTAATAATTTCTAGTTTTCCTTCTCTGGAGGGCTACCTAGGGTTCGTTCAATTTTCTCAAAGCCACAGGTTTACCCCTCGACTCTAGAGACTATAAAAGGGGATCAAGTGCAAAGGCACCTTTGCTTTCATAAGAATCCAAGGAATTAAAGATGTGCTTCCCTACCCTCAATTACATACATAACCATGTCGTTCTCCTCTTCGATCACCCTGTACAGTCAGAGGGACTTCCTTGTCATTCCCCTCTCTCTGATTACCTCCCAACCAATTAGGACTATCGTTGAATTTGGTGAGGTAAGGAGAAGCTATCGACGCTCTTGCATGCTGCTCAGAGGCCTCAAAGCCCAAATTCAACTCTCGGTACTCACGCTATACTATTGCTCATGAGATGAAGGTGGAAGATGACCACCCGCAAAAGGTCCATCTTTCCCCCAACTCCCTTATTTACATGTTAGGGCATTTATGTTCTTTTCCTCTTCTTTTCACCTGGACTAGTGGACTTGACACACGAGAGTGAGTGTCGCCATGACATGAGCCCACTTACTCGGCCTAGCCCTGCTGGCACAGCCAAAAATTAAACCACTTAGTTGGATTGGCCAGTGAATGAATAATCTTGCTAAAATCATAAAAATTATAGGGTTATCCAATAAAGGCAAATTTTAGTCACAAAATTATGAGAAATGCAATAAAAATAGAATCAATACCTAGATTTGCCTCTAGTTCAAAAAGTGTTGAAAGTTGTTATCTTTCATGTGTTAAATGAATAAAACCCCTAATTTCTAAGTTTTGTGACCTTAATGTGTTCAGATGATCTTAATAATCAAAGTTTGATCTATATGGATAAAGAGGATAACTTGGATTAAATTTGAGATTAATAACTCATGAAATGATGAATTAGGGTTTCATAGAGATTAAAAGTGCAATTAATTTTAAGATTAGGGTTTGTAACCAAAAAGAGCATGAAAAGTGATAATTAGGGTTTAGAAAGCCAAAACCCTAATGAAACCCTATGTTGACCCAAAACCCTTACTTGGAACCCAAGTCAGTCGTTATTGGTAGATTTTGGATAAAATAATAACACATGGGTAATTATGGTTTAATTTTAGGGAGTTTCTTACTTGTTATTGTTATCTTTTGTGTGGGCATCAACAAGTTACTTCTAAAATAGGTATGTGGATATGCCTAAGACTAATTTCTTTAGTTTCACATGGGTTTCTCAGAATTTTTTTCCGCATGGGTTGCAAATAAATGCTTGCTTATTTATTTAATTCCTAAAAATTATAAAGTCACTAAGGCTAACACATTATATAGACATGACTAGCTTGAATCTTGAGCCACCTCTTGAACTATGATATATATGGAAAATGAGGGTCATCCACCTGACTAGGGGAAGACATCCAAAGTCATCTGCCTGAATAGGAGAAGACATCCAACGTCATCTGCCTGAATAGGGGAAGAAATCAAGGGTCATCTGCCTGAATAGGGGAAGATTGATATGGCACCAAGACGGTGGCATATGTCCATTGTAGGGACAATACCTCATAGGGGTTTGGTAGAGGTTCGATAGATCAGTGTTGAGTAGTCATGATTAAACTATTAATTTTAATTCTATAAACAATAATTGATGTGATTATGTTGTTACAAATAAAGGCAAACTTTTTGTTTCCCCTACATACCAATATAATGTGTTATACTGACCGCGTGTCATCAATTTTTCTTATTGAAGCGTCATATTTAAGAAGAAGTGCAAATCTTGTATGTTGGAATATTTTTATTTTCTATTTATCTTATCATATAGTTGAATCTTATTAGTCCAAGTTGGGTATGTGTTTCATCCATACTCCAGCTTGAGGGGGAGTGGTGAAATTGTTGTTATTTAGTTTATAATGTTATATGGGCCTAGTTGTATTGGATCGTTTCGGTTTAGTTTGCTTCCCTTATACTTTCATCCTTTCCTATATATAGGAAATGAGTGAGACATCTATCAATAAGGAAAAATCACATTAGCCTATCATTTTATTTTTGACACTAATTAATGAAATGTGTTCACTGTTCTTGTAGTTCTGTGTCTTTATATGCATTTTTTAGAAGTTAAGAGGTTATATATATATATATATATATATATATATGCATACATATTTAAGGATATGTATATTTTTTACATGAATCGTATATCGATAAGATTAACAAATAGAACAAATTTTCTCAAAAATCACATATAAGTTCTTAAATTTCATGTTATCCACTAATACACCTTCTACTAAGTTGAATTGATATATTTTTTTAATCAATCATGTATAAATATCTAGGAGTAGGGGTTAATCTACTCACCTAAATCTTGCAAAGAGGTATGGAAATCCGCAACACCAAGATCCTACAAAATTTGCTTTAAAACCCATCTACGACCACCAACCCTTCAACTATGTTAGGATTAACAAAAAAAAGTTTTAAAAAAAGTGAAGTGAAATATTATGTGTTAATTTGTTCGATGTTCAAATAGCCGAAAATGCTACCAACATAGATTCATCAATAATTTACAACAATTCTAACAAAGAAAGATTCTTACACAAATTCTCCACCATAGAAAAAACATTGATTATAGTTCTAATTTCACCACTTGTCCTAAATCCTGGTTTGAACTCTTTTTTGTTACTAAGGAATCCAATGACTTAAAAGTCAGGAAAAATGCAGTAATGATAATACATCACATATGATATTCAGTAACAAGAAAACCTAATTTTCTTTTTTGCACTCAAGTCATTCAACATGTTCAAAGCTACACTTGATTATAAATTTCATTTGAATTTTCAAAATATCAAATTGCTTACCAAACCTCAATAAAAAGGAATGTTAGTTGATTAACCACAAGTTCATTGTTTACCCTTCTAAAGGTTGACTAACTTATTGACAAGTGGGCACAACCTATGCATATGATTTGTCATAAATTAGTTGACCTCGCACCAACTAATCCCATTAGATGTAGAATGAAAAAATAAAATCAAATTATGGACAAGTCGTCAAACTTTAGGTCTAGGCCATACATTAATCGTCAAGACGCTTGCCTAGTCCCAGACAACTAAAGTGGCCTCTTAAGGCTTTACAGGCCCAAATTAAGTCATAAAGGATAATTTAGCATAATTTGGGTTTATATATGGTCAAAATATATCAAGGTAAGTCATTTTATTGTTAAAATAACCTCATTTGTCCCAAATCATGTCAAACTCATGTGAATTGGGCATGATTTGGAGAAAGCATGCCTAATTTGGAGGGAAATATGCCTGGCTTGGGAAATTAGGTAAATTCGGCCATGTTAAGTTTCATTTTATAATAATACATCACAAATTATAGGTAGTAAGGTTTTATTAGGTCATTTTATGCAAAATTAGGTTGATGCAAATTTGGGTAGATTAGGTCTCATTTGTGAAAGTAAGTCTTATTTGGGGATAGTAGGTGTGATTTGGTCAATTAGGTCTCATTTAGGTCAATATTGTTGGGTTTTAGGGGAGGCAGAGAAGGCAGTGGAAACAAAAAAATTCTCTCCCAAACCCGGAACAAGGAAACGTTTCAACGTCTATACAATAGGAAAGGATGGTTTGTTGAATCATACCTTGTCCCAAGGCTTGCTCGGCGACAATACCTTGCGGCTTGCGCGGTCTTCACCTCCGGTCTTGGACGGTGTCTGTGCAGCTCCTAGTCGCACTGGGACTGAAGACTCCTGGTCTCACCGGGACTGTCGGGGTTGACAGTTGTCCTCCTAAGTGGCAGAAACCTCCCGCCTCTGAAGTAGTCCACACGAACCACCTGGAACTACAATCTCCTTGTCCCATAAGGAATTGGAAGGAGTCGCACCCTCCTATTGGCGTACTAGTCGCCAACACACTCTCCTGCCACCAGTCGCAACTAGAGTTGTCTTTCCCTTGTTGTGCCTCCCTTTTCGGGTAGCACTTGCTTGGGCTCTCTCGGTTACCAAAACCAGAGAGAACGACAACTTTATAGAGCAACTGGTTTGCACTGAGTTGTACTTTGAGAAGCCCCCAATACCCCTATATATAGGAGGGTCATGGGATAAGGTTCTCCATCTCGGGCAATGTGGGACTAAAAGTAGGAGTAGAAGGGTTCAAGATTTTCCACAAAACAACCAACTCGCAACCTGAACTGATCGTTTCACAACTGAAACGGTCGGTTGGAGACCTGAACCGGTCGGTTGACACCTCAACCGATCGGTTGGGACCCATGAGCTGGTCAGTTCACTTCTGAACCAGTCAGTTCGTGGTCCTAACCAGTTCCTGATTGACTTTCCCTCTTTTGTTTCTAATTGGTATCGAATACCAATCCTATTTCCCAATCAAATTGGGCAAGTGAAATGAAAGGAAAATTCTCACCAATCCTAGTTTCCCAACTTGCTCGGTTGCACCAGTTGAACCGATCGTTTCAACACTTGAAGCAATCGTTTCACCCTGTCCATGAGCCGATTGAATCAACACTTGAGCCTACCAATTCACCAAGCTCAGCCGATCGGTTCATCACATGAGCCGATCGGTTGGGAGTGCAGATTGTGCATAATCAGTCAATTGCAGTTTCAATCAATCTAATACTCCAATCAATTTTTCCAACACCTTGAACACTGTGATTTTGAGCTATCAATTAATTGAGTGTTTAGTTGAACTACTAAACTCTTTTAGTAATCAATCTAAACATTGTTTATGGACAAAACTCCTCTTCCGGGTTAAATCCTATGTGTGTGACCCTGCAGGTCCATTTTCACGTTGGCAGTGAAAGTCCATAACACTTATGACTTCACAAGAAAAGAGTGGTGCCTAGTCACACATCAGTGCTACCCAAGTGAAAAAGAAAGTTGGAGAACAACTTTCAATCCTACAATCCGTGAATGGTGTTACAGTGAATGTATAATTCCTTTGTCACTGATATCCCGAATGAACTCGAGGCATGGAATAGTCATCCTGTCAATGTTCATTCACTTTCTTGATCTCAGAGTAGATTGAAAGAGATATGTATGACATCAATATCACATACTGATTCACACATGTGTGTGCATGCCTATTTCAATCCTACTCATCAAGTGGCCTTGGATATCAAACTCCCTCAGGAGGGATAAATCCCATATCTATCACTCACCCCTCAAAAGCCCCATGTGTCAAAGCCACCCAATCATCACCTTTATAACAACCCATGTTTCAGGACTACATTTGATGATGTCAAAGTGTACCCAATGACATGTGTTGAGTGTAGTGATTTCTGGTCAAAGAATCACACTCACCACCATCACTGTGAGTACTGACTGTGACTACCATGTCATGGTTCCATGTGTCAAACTCACGGTGAGTCTGTCCGGTATACTTGTTCTCTAACAAGTACCTATGTGTTTGGTTTGATATCTCTATATCATGACTAATGAGATTCTGTCATCAACCAACACCACAATCTAGTCTTGTGTGTCATTGTTGTCTATCTACCTTCCACAATGACATTCGACTAGGTACATAACAAGAATGTACAAACTCTTAGCATCTGTATGATCTCATCGTTCAGGTCCTCAACCTGAAAGCATACGTCATTGAGTACTGTCATTATTAAGACATTCAATATGTTCTATCACTATCTCATATGATTGAACCAGAAAGAATTGGAAGCTTGCCTTTACTGTTTGTCAAATCAATCTTAATGTATCCCACCAATCATCCCATGATTGGCTCTCAGGGCATACATACCAACAGACTCCCACTTGCATTGCGAGCTAATCACCCTTGAATCATATTCATAGTGATCTTCAAACATGTACCACATGTTAGTGTGCTCTAGTGCGAACATAGTGAGTAATGGCAACACCTTTCCAAAGTCAGTATAAATTGTATGTCTCTCATCTCTTCGATGTACGTCACACATATGAGATGGAGTTGTCGTAATATGTGATCTAGTATTCCTTTGCTAACCTTTAGCCACATTGCATGATCAAGGATTCCATACTTGTCATCAATGAGAGGAATATCTATAAGTTCATCTCATGAACTTCCAGATCCATATAGTATCCACTGATGTTCTCTAACACACCCGATACTCGGCATTTCCTTTTAAATGGTTTCATTGGAACACTTCCAATTATCAACAAACTTTCACTTTTATATTACCTATATATATTTTGCGATAAATTTTCTATCCTTTTTGGAAGTTCGCATCAATGTAACTCTTTACATCGAACTCTTCCTTATCTCCATAGAACTAGTACTTCTCAGGTACTTATCAAGTTCTTATGGTTTCCAGTAACCCTTACTGGAAGTAGACAGA
Organism: Alisma plantago-aquatica; assembly: GCA_963693085.1. NCBI lineage: Eukaryota > Viridiplantae > Streptophyta > Magnoliopsida > Alismatales > Alismataceae > Alisma > Alisma plantago-aquatica. The sequence continues at coordinate 760,833,283 of OY856412.1, forward strand.
CATCCACTCGTCATGTCCCACATACGAGTTATCAAGATGAGCACATCATATTGTCATGTCCTACATATAAGATGATGAATACATTTTGTTCTTGCCATGTCGATACATGTAAGATAATGGGATGATTACATACATGATAGATCCATATCTATTCTTAGTGTTCCCATTCTTCATAAAAATTGGACACTTGGCCTTGGGATACTAACTCCATGTATCATGGACAAGTTTTCTCCCACTGAATCTGTGCATACTGAACCCTTCAGTACAGATTGCCAATGTATGCTTTCTCTTTTCAGGTCAAGAGGTTTTCGAGAACTATCTCTATAGATCTCTATTCCTATCACATAGGAAACATCTCTATCTTCCTTAAAGATAATTTCCACTTTTGGATTTCCATTCTAGAACATTTCCATTTCACATCAACATGTGGAATGTGAACACGCTCCCACTAAATCACAGATCCCTTCTTTATCTTTGACATATCAGTCAAACCCTTTGACTATATTATCAAAGTAAAGATCTAATTCTGAGTTACTTGTACTCAATCAATCACATTGATTAGTCTATTGTAACTTATAGACTTCATTTGAATTAGTGGATTCATAAACCTTATAGTTGTGTCACATACACATCCTTGTTTTATTCCTCATAGGAATGCGGTTTTAGTATCCATATGCCAAATGTCTTAGTCATTAAGTTGCAACCAACAAGCATCATCCTTCTCAAAATGTTATCCATGTGTCTTAACACTTAAGACTTATTCACACTTATGGATTTTATTCCAATGGGTGCTACTATCAAGTTCATACCTTATAGTTCACATGGATGTCATTTAGGATGCAATGGTCATAAACCATAACTCAAAATTCGGTTCCTCATATTCATCTAGATAGTTTACTCATCACATGAACAACTCATCACATAAATAATTGAGGTGTATCTGTCAAGGATTTAAGAACTCACAACTCATTGTGATTCTCAATGTCCTTTATTAGTGTGGGGTATTCTTTTATTAAGAAGAATTCAATTATTTGATAATCATTCTCTAACTCCTTAGAGTATGATTCCTTCTTGATTTAAACATCACCATGCCTTAATCATGAGTTCACTATGATACACTATCATAATCACTCAAAAGGATCTCAAACATTTGGTCCAAGTATTTCGTTCATTGATCTCATCAAGAATTAACACTTTACCAAATTTGTACTTCATCTGTGATAATCTTGAACACTTCAAGATATTCATATTGGTATTTCTCTAAACACCATTTTAAGTATTAGCATTTGCTCCAATAGGTATATAAATACATCACATGCATCATACCTAATAGGATAATCATTCTCCCACTACCATTAGTGAAGATTGATTAATCATGTCCAAGTTATTCATGTCTCTTACTAGTTCTCTAACCAAAAGAGTCTAGATTTATCCATCATATGGACACTAGAAATTAATTTCTCATGATTGATGCTAATTTGATTGTTTGAGTTATCTATAACTTTTAGGTATCATTTTATCTTATGCATATCAAATACCACAAGATAAACAAGGCATTGCCACAAAGATCATATCTTTAAAAGATTGAAACATCAACTTTATTGATTGCCATCATTGTCATACAATATGCAAAAATAAAGTGTTTCTATCTATTGGCAAAATTGAAATAGCAGTTCATAATTGTATTACATGCCTTTTAGGCTGAAAATAAACTAAAGTACTCATATCTATGGCGGAAACACTTGCCCCAACTATTGAGTGCTTTACACTTTACATCTTGGTATCATATACCTCAAAAAAAGTGTTACAAGTTTACTTTCATGACACCTTTAAGTAGAGATGTCAGTTGCCTCCTTCTTCTTTTATTCTTCCAGATAGAGAGGACAATTCCTTTTCCAATGTCCTGGTTTTTAACAATGGTGGCAATTTCCTTTCTTGGTCACGCCTCCCTTGGCCTTGAGAGCTGAAGACGACTTGGGCTCCTGGCTAGCATCAGAACCTTTCTTAGCTTTGCCCTTGCCCTTGTGCTTGGACTTGCCTTTCTTGCTCGTGATCACCATCACAGACTTAGGCTTGTCCTTCTTCATCTGTATCTCAGCTGTCCTCAACATGCCCAACAACTCTGAAAGTGGCCTATCAAAGTTGTTCATGTTGTAGTTCATCACAAACTGACTGTAGGATTTTGGCAACGATTGCAGTATCACGTCAGTAGCCAACTCTTGGCTCAGTGGAAATCCCAGTCTTGTCAGGTTCTCCACATACCCAATCATCTTGAGTGTGTGAGGACCAACTGGATCTCCTTCTGTCATGACGCACTTGAACAGTGCCCTTGAGACATTGTATCTCTCTTGTTGTGCTTGATCTTCATACATGTTCCTGAGATGCTGAATCATCTCAATGACACCCATGTTCTCATGTTGTCTCTACAACTTGTGGTTCATAGAGTACAACATCAAGCACTTTGCATCAATGGCATCATCAGAATGCTTCTTGTAAGCATCCCTTTCTGCCTTTGGTGCATTAGGAGCAGGTTCCTCTGGAATTGGAGTATCCAGGACATAGATCTTTCGCTCTTGAGTGAGAACAATTCTCCATGTCCTATACCAATCATGGAAGTTTGTCCCATTAAGCTTGTCCTTTTCAAGGACCGGTCGCAAAGAAAAATGATTGTTGTTTGTTGCCATTTGTACTACAAAAAGAAAATATGCAATTTTAGTCCAAAAACTCATTTTTGACTCATTTGATTGATTTGAAAAGTTGACGATATAATTAGGCCTTTAATTAATTATCGCTCCCACTATTTTAGTTCAAATTGATAGCCCTCACCATCAATTCAGAAGATTGCAGTGTACAACCTTCTAGTGGGAAAGATCCTGAAATCCTCTAAGTCATGGACCAGCTTGGGCTGTCACCCACAACTTAAATCTCTCAGGTAGGCAACTCTTGCCAATAGCATCATATGCAACTCTTGATAAGATGTCATATGAAACTCCTTGCCATGATCTTCTCCATGCCTCTGGGCTTAGATGCTCTAAGAATCACCAGTTAAGTCTAACTCAAAATCCGACACGGTAAACATGCACCCTGCTTTGGCAGAACCTACATGTCTACCCTTCACACTTCCACAAGATAGACGGCGCACCATGCTTTGGCGTAACCTACGCTTGGTCGATCGAGTTTTTCATGTGTGCTGCTAATGGAAGGCATATAATACTTAATATTTTAATGAGGGATTTGGTTTTTATATACATATACATATCCAATCACCACAATACATAGTATGTATCATATACATGCTATTTCCCACAGAAAACATGCAAAATGATAAAAGCGATGATTATGGCCATCCTAATGTGATTCCTCGAGCCAAGAGGAATCACGGTCATCTAGGTCTACATCACATGCAACCTATACAAGATGAACTTTGTGCTTTGCCTTTCTGAGTTTGATCAATTCATCACATGAATGATCGGCTCGCCATCAGACTGGTCGGCTGGGTGCCACCAGCCGATCGGTTGGCTCCTCCAACCGATCGGTTCGCCTGGTCGTCGTGCATCTCTTCATGGCCACCACCCGCTCGTCTCGCTCCTGGAACCGGTCATCAACCGATCGGCTCACTCCTTGAACCGATCGTCTGGAATGTCAACCGATTGGTTCACGCCTTGAACCGATCGTCTCGGCTTTCGTCAAGATGTCCTCCGTTCTTTGACATAATAGGAAAAAAATTCTATCCTATTTTACATTGTAAAAAGAGAAACCTCGAGTTACATTCGAGGGGAGAAAAGGTAGGAAAGAAAATCTCAAATTATTTCGAGTTACATCAGGAATAGGAGAAGGAAGATCGGTGCGCAGACTGAGATGCAAGCAACCACATACAACCATACACATATAGGGTTAATTGGCCATAATCACGCTATACATCCACCACAAAACTCATTTAAGGGCGACGCGTATCGAGTGCACTAATAATACATATCATATATGTAAATTGGGATTTGTGGATTTAGGATTGGACATGCATAAAGCCAAATTTATTCGCATCGTATGCAATAAATAAAGGTAACAAACCAAAATCGATCATATCGATATTCCCAAAGTATAGAGCAGTTGACGTGGCTCTGATACCACTGTTGGGTTTTAGGGGAGGTAGAGAAGGCAGCGGAAACAAAAAATTTCTCCCCCAAACCCAGAACAAGGAAACGTGTCAATGTATATACAATAGGAAAGGATGGTTTGTGGAATCATACCTTGTCCCGAGGCTTGCTCGGAGACAATACCTCGCGGCTTGCGTGGTCTTCACCTCTGGTCTTGGACGGTGTCTGTGCAGCTCCTGGTCGCACCGGGACTGAAGACTCCTGGTCTCACTGGGACTGTCGGGATTGACAGTTGTCCTCCTAAGCGACAGAAACCTCCCGCCTCTGAAGTAGTCCACACGGACCACCTGGAACTCCAATCTCCTTGTCCCATAAGGAATTAGAAGGAGTCGCACCCTCCTGTTGGCGTACTAGTCGCCAACACACTCTCCTGCCACCAGTTGCAACTGCAGTTGTCTTTCCCTTGCTATGCCTCCCTTTTCGGGTAGCACTTGCTCGGGCTCTCTCGGTTACCAAAACCAGAGAAAACGACAACTTTACAGAGCAATTTTTTTGCACTGATTTGTACTTTGAGAAGCCCCAATACCCCTATATATAGGAGGGTCATGGGATAGGGTTCTCCATCCCGGGAAATGTGGGACTAAAAGCAGGAGTAGAAGGGTTTGAGATTTTCCACAAAACAACCAACTCGCAACCTGAACCGATCGTTTCACAACTGAAACGGTCGGTTGGGGACCTGAACCGATCGGTTGACACCTCAACCGATTGGTTGGGACCCATGAGCCGGTCGGTTCACTTCTGAACCGGTCGATTCGTGGTCCTGACCAGTTCCCGATTGACTTTCCCTCTTTTGTTTCTAATTGGTATCGAATACCAATCCTATTTCCCAATCAAATTGGGCAAGTGAAATGAAAGGAAAATTCTCACCAATCCTACTTTCCCAACTTGCTCGGTTGCACCAGTTGAACCGATCATTTCAACACTTGAAGCAATCATTTCACCCTGTCCATGAGCCAATCGACTCAACACTTGAGCCGACCGGTTCACCAAGCTTAGCTGATCGGTTCATCACATGAGCTGATCGGTTGGGAGTGCAGATTGTGCAGAATCAGTCAATTGCAGTTTCAATCAATCTGATACTCCAATCAATTTGTCCAACACCTTGAACACTATGATTTTGAGCTATCAATTAATTGAGTGTTTAATTGAACTACTAAACTCTTTTAGTAATCAATCTAAACATTATTTGTAGACAAAACTCCTCTTCCAGGTTTAATCCTATGTGTGTGACCCTGCAGGTCCATTTTCACATTGGCAGTGAAAGTCCATAACACTTATGACTTCACAAGCAAAGAGTGGTGCCTAGTCACACATCCGTGCTACCCAAGTGAAAAAGAAAGTTGGAGAACAACTTTCAATCCTACAATCCGTGAATGGTGTTATAGTGAATGTATAATTCCTTTATCACTGATATCCCGAATGAACTCGAGGCATGGAACAGTCATCCTGTCAACGTTCATTCACTTTCTTGATCTCAGAGTAGATTGGAAGAGATATGTATGACATCAATATCACATACTGATTCACACATGCGTGTGCATGCCTATTTCAATCCTACTCATCAAGTGGCCTTGGATATCAAACTCCCTCAGGAGGGACAAATCCCATATCTATCACTCACCCCTCAAAAGCCCCATGTGTCAAAGCCACCCAATCATCACCTTTATAACAACCCATGTTTTAGGATTGCGTTTGATGATGTCAAAGTGTGCCCAACGACATGTGTTGAGTGTAGTGATTTTAGGTCAAAGAATCACACTCACCACCATCACTGTGAGTACTGATTGTGACTACCATGTCATGGTTCCATGTGGAAAACTCACGGTGGGTCTGTCCGGTATACTTGTTCTCTAACAAGTACCTATGTGTTTGGTTTGATATCTATATATCATGACTAATGAGATTCTGTCATCAACCAACACCACAATCTAGTCTTGTGTGTCATTGTTGTCTATCTACCTTCCACAATGACATTCGACTAGGGACATAACAAGAATGTACAAACTCTTAGCATCTGTATGATCTCATCGTTTAGGTCCTCAACCTGAAAGCATACGTCATTGAGTACTGTCATTCTCTAGACATTCAATCTGTTCTATCACTATCTCATATGATTGAACCAGAAAGAATTGGAAGCTTGCCTTTGATGTTTGTCAAATCAATCTTAATGTATCCCACCAATCATCCCATGATTGGATCTCAGGGCATACATACCAACAAATATAAGGAAAGTTAGGTCTAATTAGGTCAAATCAGGTTATATCTAGGCCATTGTGGGGAAGTCGGGTCTTACTAGGTTAATTACACAAAATTTAGTCGAATTTACACCAAATTAAAGAAAATGAGGTCAAATTAGATCACGTTATTTTATATTAGGGTGAATTAGGTCTAATTTAGGTAATGTTTGGTGCCATTTAGCCTAAATACTACATAATACCATGTAATAATGTCATTATACACATTTACAAATATGATATATGATGGTAAATATCCAAATTTTGGCATTGTTATTTTAAAAAATAAAAATGCTTAGAAACGTATAAGCACCAAATAAGGAGTCTTTGTCCCCCTAGGAAATGCTACTGCATACAACTTTGTAAAAACATAAATAACTCAAAAGCTAACACAATTATTGGGTTTCTAGCACCACACTAGGGTTAAAACTCATCAAACTACTCTATGATAACAAATGGATTTTTTGTACATCATTATGTTTTTTTAACAGTTCAATTGCATCATGATATATGGCCCCTAAATGTAATCTTATGAAGGATTTTGACTTGACATACCTTATCTAATCATATGCAATATATGCTCAACATAGAAAATCATCTATTAACACATTAAGATAATATGTCAAGCTTAAACATGTGCAAAGAATTATTCAAGGTAATTTATATCAGCTAGATAAGCAAGTTATAATATCTCAAAATTTATCTAGTTTCTTATTCATTTTGAGTGTTTTAAATTGAAAAAAGCCACATAGTTGCTTTGATTTTTTGTAGGAAATTGAAGACCTCTCTATAAGTCAAGAAATTCATGGACAAAGAGTGGATGTATTGGCATGGAATTTTAGGACAAAAGTGGACTTTTTTCACTGTTTAACCCAGCCATGCCACAATGAGAAGGAGATACATCTCATCCAAGAAGGTGATTTTAGCAAAATGACATTCCTAGAAAGTGATGTGAAAAAACATCTTAGTTTTTGATAAGTATTTTAAGGGTACAACCTCATCCTAAAAGAGGGAATCGCCAAGTTGATTCACCAACCTATACATCTATTTTCCTAGGTATAGAGCATTCACATCAATCCCAAGAGTGTCCAAAATTTCCCAAAGTAAACTATGCATATGCATGCTTAGACTTAAATCAAGGGAGAGAATAGATGCTTCCCATTTTGTTTTTCATAAAGGGTGGTGTCTATGATTTGTCCCAAAACTCTAGAAGATATGTCTTAGGATTCCTAACCTCCCTCCAGGCATTCTCTTCCATTTTAGACTCAATTTAATTCACTTATTGAATAAGAACTCACTTGCATAAAGTTTGATTTCCAAAGCCAAAATCAAATCTAACTTGCACTCTTTCTTTCAAACCCCAACCATATTATCACCATCAAATCACCCATTTCCATCCACCCCATGTCCCATTGCAGATCTGACTCATTATCTATAGAGAATATAGTTCTTTACACATGTCTATCATGAACAACTCAAGATAAAGGTTCCACGTCTTCATGTAGTTTTCACACCAACTGGAGGAAGTCTTACCATTTGTAATGTGAGGCCTCTGAGTCCTAGGCTCTAGGAGGTAGTTGAGAATGATGGATGCACACACAAACCAAGACTAGCCATTACTACTTACTTTTTACTTAGTCATCCCTATCCTAATAAAACCTCCCAATGGGTCACCCATTTTGGCACTACCCTTGCCCAAGCATGCTTAATTGATCTCTTAGTTATGGAATAGTTTAAAAGGAGACGCATCTTATTGATAGGGGTGGTATATTCATTCCCTCAAATATCATTTTTGTAGGCCTCAAATATTGGGTTGATATATCCATCCCACAATTTACATCCATTTAGAGAAGGTTTTTGGATGTATCATGGGCTAGCATCTCACTTGGTATTAGGGGTGTCAAAAAATTGGTTTTGGGTCGGTTCTAGGTCAGACAACATCTAGGTTGATGTAAAATAGCACAATCTAAAACCAAATTAGGGGTATGTTCGGAACCGAACCCAATTTCACAATGTGGAAATTGGAACCAAACCCAGACCATAAACTTTAGTTTATTACACATGATATGTAGTAATTTGTACTTAATTAGAACTTGTATTTCCTATTTTTTTTCAACCCAGTTTTAATCTAGGGTTGAAAAATTCACCGCCTAGAACTAACCCAATTTAAATTTGAACATAAATATCTAAACCTGGAACCAACCCGGATTGATAAACTCTAAAACTGAAACCGATTTTTTCCGGGTCAGATGAGATCGGGTTCACGGGTTCGGATAAAAATTGACAACCCTACTTGGTATGAGTGTTCTTCATTATCACTATGTCAGTAATTTCTATACTTTTTACATCTCACCACTACATTTTTTAATACCCAAACCTTCCACTCCCATCTACCAACACTCTCCACTGTGTTCCTCATCATTACTACCACTTTCACCCACTTTTTGAGTGGTCTTCACTTGTAATGAGCATATATACTCATTATTGGGATGTACACACATCCATATGTGTTTCCTTCATTCTAACCATTCCAATCATCCCACTGATGTTTTGAAATCACATAACATGATAAGTACAAGAAAAAATGCCCAAGGTAAGAAGTCAAGCAAAGATGAGGCATCATTTGTAGAATTTCATCTCTATCTCACTCTCCTATGTGCCTTGATTTTTCATTGTTTAATTGTTTTCTTACTAAATGATGAACATTATTGCATGGCATCTAATATCTAGGGCCTTAAAATTCCCCAAGATAATTGTAAACTCTATTCATTTACATGTATAGTTGTACACAAGTTGGACTAATTCTATAATTGATATGGTTATACCTTGTCGGTGTTCTTCCGTGCATGGACTTGTTGTCATTCATGTAAGTGTAACATGTCGTTTAGTTTAGCATGATTGTTGTTGTGACACCACATGCCACAAACCACAAGATTAAAACAACATTATAACGGATTACCGAAGAACACTAAAAATTAAAATCGATTACAACAAGAACCAACATGTGAAAACTTATTACATCGGGATCCAAAAACTTGCCATCTGCAATATATATATCATAGAGCATCATTATTTACAACATGTCCATAGAAGACTACATGTCACATGTGATATCTATTCAATTACATAAACATGTTCAACAGCCCACTATATACAACAAGGCACATAAAATAAAAACTCATATCGATGACACCATCGGGGAACATACATAACTTCTCCCAAGACCTGAGTGTATAGGTACAACTCTAGGATTCTAACCACAAAAGAACTCAAGTAGCATTCCCAATATTAGCTGCTATTGTCCTCCTTGTTGCTGCTCTGCCTTAAATGCACAATCTCTATCTCCTCGTGCACGTCTACCTAAAAGATGTGGGAAACCCATAGGGTGAGATTCCAAATCTTAGCAGGAGATATAACTCTCCACCAACACTATTATTAACATGGATAACTAAAGCAAGTATATGCATAGCTAAGCAAGATGAGAAGATTCAACTAAATGATATCTAACTTACTGGGCACTTATTACCAAACAATAGAATAATCAACAATTTAAGAAGGAATACGAAGAACATGTATATTTTCTACCAACTAGCATGTACAAAACCAAGGCAAGTCTACAACCAATGTTTTCATATTTGATCCTAAGCAAATGTACTACACAGCTGATTACGTGTTTTATTATGTCTCGAGAAATTGAGTCGTACCACCCAATTCCAATCGACCACTACTAAGTCAAAATCGGTGCCATAAAACGTCTATGGAAGAGCCAAAATCCACGACCTCACCAAACCTCTTGGTCAGTACATGAGTGCACAATAGAGACATACCAGTCAACTGCAACCTGTGACATATAGTCAATAGTGAAAGTCCTAGCCCACCTTAGTATAGGTCATGACGCTAGTGAAACTGGGCTACGGCCCATAGCTGCACTCCTTCCAGGGTATGGCCCACATCCAATCATGTGAAACCACATAAGAATCACGTCATAGAGCTACAACTCGTAGCTACACTCCTACCAGGGTATGGCCTGCAACCAATCTTGTGAATGCATATACTCAACAGTATATGACTCTAGGCTTCCTCTATGGGAAGGCCCGTTTCACCATCTAGTAAGTACTGACGATGAAATGGATCTATGGAACATGGAAGATCTACATGTTCACATTCCACTATATTAGTTAAGCTTATTTAAATGCCTTTTAGCAGCAATCAAGTTATAATGTAAAAAGTCAGAACAAATTTTACAAAGGTAAGGGCATAACACAACTCTAGAAGATATAAAATGTAAAGGGTGTGATCTTATCACAATATCACCAGAAGATGAATGTATTATACACCATCATAAACAAGGTCATGTATCATGGTATATCAATCCCTCAACTCATCATTAGGAAAAGCCATCAATAAGTCAATGCCAGATCATGTGACCTATTCACATTATTCCTATATCACAAGTGCCTCAACATGCCTCACAAGGGCATATTCAACATGTGTCATATCATAATCACCATAGCATACACTAGCTATGATTATTATGCTCATAACACCTACATGGTTAGATAAGCAAGAGAGATATTATCACATAACATCATAATCCTTTTATGGTAAAGAAACAAGCAAGACCAGCTATCATTATTAGGGTTAGAGCTTCCTCTTTAGCCGATTAGGGTTTACAAAGCAATGTCCCACCAAAAACCCTAAACTCATCACACTCCACCATCTTGGAGTGTATAAAGATTAGGAGACATCATATAAAGTGGATTACGTGACCTTCCAAACAACATTATACATGGTTTATGCATTGCTCATGCATGAATATCATTAAATGTTCATATGTTTTTCACAACCACCTACCATAACCCTATATCGACCACTTAACCATATAGGTCACGTCCTCCCACCAAGGTCCATGTCGCAAACAACCCACCATTGTCCATGTCACGACCAACCCAAAATGGTTGATGTTGCGACCAACCCATAGGTCATTTCACGCCCGCAACACTAGGGTTAGGGTTTCACCTCTTTCAACTATCTTGGTTGAGCTACCTCGACCACTATCACACGTCACGACCTAAGACCGTCATGGTCACAACCCCACACTAGAGGGTGTATAACATATTGAAATTGAGAACCTAATCTTATTTAAAGGTTAAGAGAATAGAAACCTAGTTATTTGGCCTAGCCAAACAAGGATAAAAGATACACATGATAGTATCTAAGTGAAGCCCTAAAAACTCACCCTAACATGTAGACATATAAACAAATATTACCTAATACCTTCAAATTAATCATAATATCAATTAAGGGCACATAGGATGTGTCACATGGGGTAATAATGTTCATAAAAGGACAAGGTGTCCATAACTAAGAGTAATGATACATAATTTAACTAAAATGAAATAAATAAACTTATGTGAGATAATGATAGAGTAGTTTCGTTCTAGACCATTCCTTAGCCTTTTGGAGAAAGGAAGAGAAAAAGGGTGAGTAATAATGCCTTAAACATGTTAATGAGATGTTGATTTATTTAACATGAGAAATAGTGGAAATAATGGATAATGGGCTAAAATTATAAAAGGAGGAGACAACTAGGTTGGACTAGGATCACAACAAGGTTAATCGGATCTTGGTGGGAAACCTTATTGTTAGGTGATCCTCAGCTAGTCATATATATAGTTAGTTTTTTTCTCTTTATGTCACCCTACACGGTGAAAGACTAGTTATGATAACAAGATTTGTAATGGTTAGATACATCTTTACTTTTTGCTGCTACTTTGGTGTTATGATTCATTCATGTTGAATAAATTGGTTATCATCCCTTTTTGAGAAAAATAATTATGTTGGTGTTTGGTTTGGGATGTTGCCTTTTTATTTTAGTAGGGAGTGGTTCCCCTCTGGGATCCCACTCCTTACAGCATGGTATTAGAACCAGTGGCTGTCGGTTATCTAACTATTTCAATCTTATCTCCTTTAGTATGTTTACCTTTTTAATAGGTTGCTTATACCTAGTACCCTTGCCTTGTATAGGAAAAACCTCATGGCGGGAGATAACTCGACTATTGACACCCAGTATGGTTATGAGACACCCCAGAACCCTAGGTTTGGGATGGCAAGGATGGATCCATCCTTTACCACACCAGTGACTCAAGTCACTCCTCCAACTGGAAGTGGATCCTCAGTAGGTCAGGAAACCTCATCCTCTACTAGTACGGGTGTAATCATCTCCCTGAGCAAGAGTTGGCCATATTTTGACAACTTTTTGCCACAACTATGGTAGGGAAGATGAACAACCCACATGTGCTTGAAAAGACTAAGGAGTATTCTATAATGGAATTCATGAAGATGCAACCACCCCACTTCAAGGGTGAAGGAGAGCTAGAGATGGTGGACAAAGTTTATTATTGGGTACTAGACATAGAGAGGACCTTTGATGGTATGGCATGTCCTCCACACTAGGAGGTTAGATTTGCTTCATATGTTCTAGATGGACATGCTTGAGTTTAGTGGAATGGAATTGCAAGAACTAGAGACATCTCCACCATAATTTGGGAGCCATTTTTGGTGCTTTTTTGTGGGAAATACATCTACAATGTTGCATTAAGAAGAAGGAAGAAAAGTTCTAAATTTTGAAGCAAGGTTCCTTATTTGTTTCTGAATTTATAAAAAAGTTTCTACTGTTGGAACCTTATGCAGTTAGTTTGAGTAAGGAACGTTGGGTTGACCTATTCCTTCAAGGACTTAACTACAATGTGGGTCACGCTCTTATTCCGCAACTACTCTTGACCTTTCAACATATGGTGGATAAGGCCTTAGCTGTGGAATCATATCCTGGTTTCCAATTGCACAAGGAGAACAATCATAAGAGGAAGCACCCTAAAGGTGATCGTCGGCCAGAGGACCCTATTTTACGAAGAAGAGATAGGGTACCTGTTACAACCCAATTTTTGGGTTCATTTGGTGAGAAATGTAATTTCTCATAATAAAGATAAATGAATAAATAATTATTGCATGCATGAATTTCATTAAAAATAGCCTTGTTGATTTATTTGTGGGCTTTATTGGCTATTGGGCCCAATAACATGGAAAAGACAAAAGAAACTCCATTATTAATAACAAATGGAGAAAAGAAAAAAAAAGAAACCTCTAGAAGGCAATACAGTGTAATACAAAGGTGGATTTCGTGCCTCTTGGGTTCCTTGGGTCCCAAGGAGTCCAAAATTGCAAAGATAAAACAATAAGAAAAGAAAAGATCAATTAGATATTTCTTTATTAAGAAGGAAATTGAAAACAATGATTAAATATTGAAAACAAGTATAATTGAGTTGTCCTTTATGGATTTTCGTTTCCAAAGGATTCCTAATGATAAAAGGGATGCCAATGAGGAAAATAAAAAGAAAGATAAAGAGAAATCCTTAAAAAGAGATATTTTACTAAAGAAATGAATAAGAAGAAAGAGAAAATAGATAATGGATAAGTAAAGGCTAAGGAATATTCCCAAGATGGGATTCCAAGACATTAAGGGTTCCTTGAGGTTCAAGGAATTCAAAATGATAATTTAATGGCAAAGAAAGAGGAAATACCAAAATTAAATTGGCTTAATTTAAAAGATAGCTTTCTTATGAAGAAAACACCCTTTTCCTTTGGAATTTGGGTCTCCAATTTGGTGCACATGTAGATGATGTCGATCCAAAGCTTCCTCTAAAATTTGGTGGAAAAAGGATAAAGAAATAATGAGTTGTGATTTTTAGAAGTTTCCTAAAGTAAATGGATAATCTTTGAACCATATTAAATGTCACAATCAAATTGGATTTCCAGATTAAACGAGGACCATTGATCAGGAATCAGAGGGATGGGACTAAGTCCCAGTCACAACGGGCTATGAAGCAGGGGAAGGAGATTTTGTTTCCCACTTTGGTTGAGTTTGAAAGGATGTGCACAGATGGAAATCATTCCATTGAACTCGGGAGGTCTTTCTGAGTCTGATCACCCTAAGTTTCCATAAGTTTCGTAGAGAAACCAGGAAAACCCCAAATCCCAGTCTGCCCAGGAACAAGACGTCTGTGGAAGGGAAATGCCTTAGAATCCATACTTATAAAAGGAGTTTGATGGCTCGTGGCTTTAGGGTACTCTGTCCACAAAGGACCTACTCTCGCGAGGTGGGGGCGGCAAGACGAAAGGGACAGGGATCCCTAGCCATGCACCTGAGACCAGAGGTTGCGGCGGTGCTGCGGGTTATAGTGGAGCAATCACCCTCATCGGTGAGAGAGGATTTGATCGGCTTCAGGGGTCCTGGCCGGAGCTTCTCGCAGAGACAGATGCTCCAATTCAATGTCAGAACGGGGAGTCAACTATTGGGTTGACCGTGGTGGAGTCTGGAGCTGGCTCGCAGGTTACGAGCTTGAAGGTGAATAGAGAGAAAAGTCTCTCTTACCTCTGGCGCATGAGAAGGATAGCAAGGACAAAAAGGGTAAAATACTGAATCAAAGACCTTGTTCGCTAGAAAAGAAAATGGGAAGGACATGTGGCGCTCTTCCATTGGCCAAGAGGTAGATAATTTACAAAATTCGTAGTTGATTATTGATAGCCCCGATGGAAACGTATAATACATGAATATTACTCAGAAAAATGAGAGGAATTCATTAAAAATGGTTTTAGAGGCAAAGTCCTCTTGTAATTCGAAAAGTAATGGAAGTTATCAACTTTAATGCTTTAATGATTAAGAAACCCTATTTCAAGATGATTGATGTATTTAGTAGGGTTTAATGGATGATTAAAGTTGATATTAACATGTTAATTATAAAAAGGTACATTAAGAATAAAAAGAGTGAACTTTGCACATATTTGGTTTAATTTAGAATTTCATGTGCATGAATATGCTTTAATGGGCCTTGAAACCCTAATATTGGTAAATGTGACTCTTAATGGCTTTTATCGTGAATAAAGTTCAGATTTGATGATTCTAAGCTATTTTGAGTACAAAAGTTCCTAATTGTGGATAAAAACCCTTAATGTAGTAATTAGGGTTTTCTAATGGATAAAGGTAGAATTAATGACAAATAGAGTTCATATGTGAATTAGATCATAATGAATTATGAATTGATGGAAAATGGGCATAATGAACTTGTCATGGATTAAAAGGATAAAAAAGAGTATCTTATTCTAAATTAGGGTTTCATGTTGCAAAAGTATAATCTTAGAATATTTTGTGATAATTAAGATGATATAATTAGGGTTTGTGAGTAATTTCCTAAAAGTAGGGTTTAAAATAATAAAAAGGAATAAATGACCTAATTGTAATCTAAACCCTAAAAAGTGCTAGTAACCCTAGGGCATGATTAGGCCTATTAGACTTGGATACCATGATCCATGGTAGAGAATATTGTATGTATATTTCAGGGCCAAATTGTGTGCTTTCTTTCTTGATTCTGGATTACTTGCTTGTTTGGATTAATTCTGCATTCAAGACAGCTTGACGGGTATGTGGTTAATTACGAGTAATCGCATTAGTTTTCCCAAACGTTTCTTAGATGGTTAATGACATTGATTGAAACTAAACAGTTTGGATGTTCATATTGTAATTATAAAGTCACTATGATTATCACAATTATAAATACATGTGTATTCTCACACCTACATGCCACCCTGATGGAAAATGCCATAAAGGTCAGGCCCAAGAGGGTAGACTAATGGGCACCATGAGAGGTGACCCCAGACACCAAGCTTGGGAATGAGAAGGTGGTCTATGTTGCATGACTATGGGGCACCATGAGAGGTGACCCCTAGGCACCAAGCTCGGGATTGAGAAGGTGGCCTTAAGTCAATGGCAAAAGAGAAACCCTAGAGGGATAATCCAGTGTTAGGGCAAAAGCGGTGGAGAATGACACATTGAAAATGTAATTTGGTTTGCTAAATTACCCTGATTGTGATAATTAAATTATTAGCCATATTTGTGAAATTTTGGTTGTTCCCACATACCAGCATATTCCTATATGCTGACCGACGTTTTGTTTGTTGGCGTTTTAGGTACAACAATTGAAAGAACAAACAGTAAAGTGACACATTGTGGAAATAAGAAATAAAGTGCAAGGAGGATTAGATAGAATGAATCTAGGTTGTGGATAGAGTAGCTTACCAAAGTTTTAAAAAGATATCCAAGGTTTTATTTTATACCCGTTTTCAGTTTAGTTGGTAAATTTTGATAATTTTTATTGATTATTTGTTGAACCTTTGATCCTGTTGTTGGATTCTAGATGGGTGATTAGATGCTCTAGAGGGGG
The DNA here is from genome assembly GCA_963693085.1 of Alisma plantago-aquatica. Lineage (NCBI taxonomy): Eukaryota > Viridiplantae > Streptophyta > Magnoliopsida > Alismatales > Alismataceae > Alisma > Alisma plantago-aquatica. The sequence continues at coordinate 760,849,948 of OY856412.1, forward strand.
GGTGAATAGAGATTAAAGCACTTAAACAAAATTCATTAAACCTTCAAGATATATGACAAGATAAGGTTGCTAAATAGGTAATTTGAGTGCAACTAAAATATGCATAGCAAGGAGGAGAGAGATTGAACATATACCAAGAGACAAGCTATTTAGAGTGGTTCCACACTTCAAACTAGAAGTGTGTCAGTCCACTTGCCTAGAGAGGTCAACCTCTAGGACTTCCAAACTATTGCACTCTTATATTCATTCATAAGACATACAATACATGACCAACCAAAGGACTTACCTATCCAATACAAAGAGTCTTCAACCTTACCAAGGATTTACCCACTTTGCAAGGAGTCTTCCGCCTTCTTCCAAGGACTTACCTACTCTTGCACAAGTCTTCATCCTTGCAGGGATTACCCACTGTTATTGGATCTTCCACCTTTGACTTCACCTTCACTCAGAGAAGCTTCCACCAAGGACTTACCTACTTAAGCAAGGAGTCTTCTGCCTTCACCAAGGGCTTACCCACTCTTGCTCCAAGTCTTCAGCCTTGATCTTCACCAAGGGGCTCCTTCCCTTGTTCTTCTTCACCTCTCTTGGATAAGAGAGAGAACCTTCATCTTCATGATTGAAATGAGAGTAATGGAGGTGGTGGAAGTGGGAGCCTCACAAGATATACATGTAGGACTAGCTCTCTTACAGATCTCCTACTCACTCTAATGGATGTAGCAAGTGATTAAACTTAGAGAGAGAGTAGAGGTTGTAGGAAGAACTCAACTATAGAATAGGAACCTCACAAAGAGTTTTGTAATGAATGCTCAACCTTGGAATGAAGCCCAAGGTGTTACGACCCCACCTCCTGATAACCCCCAATTAAGGGAGACCAAGAGGTCGAAGCCGCACCCATAACTTCCGGATCAAAGGTTCGGCAATTAACCAAGAATAATTATCAAATTTTAACAGTCTAAACGGAAAAACTGTAAGAAAATAAACTTTTGCATACCTTATTGCAAACTTGGATCTCTAAACTTGTATCCACTTATGGATTTTACTCTAACTAATCCTCCTTGTATTTTACTTCATGTATTTCACAATATGACGATTTATTGTTTGTCCTTTTGGCTTGTACCTAAAACGCCGACAAACAAAACGTCGGTCAGCCGAAGCTAGTATGTGGGGGAAATAATAATTATGTAAATACATTAACAATGTAATCATTCAATTAATCATTTAACAACCAAGATTACATTTTAGATATAACTCCGCGATCCAAAAGTACCCTATCCTCTATGTTGTCCCCATTAGACCCCTCATTATCCACCTATAGGTGAACCAATTTCTAGGGTTGAGTCACATGTCACTACTCGTAGGTAGCCCACTCCTTAACTCATGGAAGGCTAATGAGTCTCATGGTACTACATGTAGGTAGCCCAGTTTCTAACTCTCGGTAACCTAGACCTTGCTCAAGGATTACCCCCTTTTTTTAGCCTTTTCAAAGCAATAGAGGTGGACCCATATCTAGTCAGTTATAAACGCAAATTTATAGTGATAATCATAGTCACTTTATAGTTGCATGAAATAAATAAACATCCAACAGTTATTTTCAAGCAACCGATTAAAACTCCGGGAATCGCCGTAAAACTAGAGTGATTATTCATAAGTGTAACCACATACCTGATTTGATGAGTCATGCATATTATTCAACATATAATTCATGTATATACAATCAAGCCAATCAACAGATCCAAGCAAGTAATTCAATCATCACATAATTCCTGAAAAGAATATGTACTCTATTTATTACACACTTTATCAAGAATCTACTTTATTGACTTGGATTCTCTTTCTAGGGTTTCTAACCCACATTAAGGTTTCATTAATATTCATTAGGGTTTCTTAGATCAATTTCTCAAACTTTATCCCTTTTAGGTTAACAAACCCTAAAATACTCTTTTCCATTTATATGAACCTTAATTGCTCAACTATCCATTTTAATAGTCTTTTATACCTAAATTGACTTAGGATCATCACATCCCTATTTATTCATGGATTTGAACAATTAAAGCAATTAAAATACATATTCACCTAAATTAGGATTTTCAAGCTCATTAATGTATATTCATACACGAAACCCTAAATTAAGCCAATTATATCAAAATATCATCTTTTAGATCCTATTTTCACTTTTATTAACAACATGTTAATATCAGCTTGAATTATCCAAATAACGTCATTAAGTCCATCTATCATAAAATCTAAGGGTTTTTCCTTAATTAGAATCATTAAAGATGATAGCTTTATGTACTTTTCACATTTCCAGCATATTTATGCATATAAACTCTAAATTAGACTAATCACATGCAAAGTTCTTCCCTTTTGAACATAATGTACCTTTTTACATTTAACATGTTAACATCAACTCTAATGATCCATTAAACCCTATCAAACACTTTATTTATTTCAAAATAGGGTTCCTTAAGAATTAAAGCATTAAAGATAATTACTTCCATTACTTTTCGGATTGCAATTAGAATCAAGCTTCAAACATAATTTCTTTGTGTTCCTCTCGTTCTGAGGATCAAAATTCATGTATAACTTGTTTTAATCCGAGTTTCCTAGAATTAGTTACGATTTTTCAAAGTAAAATCTTACTTGAGCCAATGGCATGCTGACACGTCAGCATACCCATGCAATGCGCCGCTTTGGGAAAACATAACTGAATGACCCTTTTGCCCTTCATTAGAGTTGTTGGTTCTACAGCACGCGGAGGGGTATACTCATCAGATGCATCTTGGTCGTCTTCCACCTTACAGAACCCTACGTTGCCGTTGCAGCAGCAATCAAGCGCGGCCCTACCGCCTTCTCCTGACCTCGACGGCCATCAGGGGCGGTCTCTTGGCTCCGTCGTGCCTCCTCGAGCTCAGCTAAGCCTTCATTACTTGGCCACGGTGGCTGGCTTCACACTTGCAACGTCTGCAACCGTGAACAACCAGCGACCCTTTTGTTGGCATTGCGTAGGTACAAATGGCGGTTCTACCTCCATCCGGCATTGTGGGTGGTTCCCACTTCCATCATCGCTCATTCCACAACCCCTCTTCATACTAGGGGGTCGCGTTCCTCCCTTGGTTAGGGTTTGGACGGTGGCATGGTAGGAGAAGAGTGGGAGATAAGGAAAAACGTGAGCCTGTGGATCCATCCTCTTTATAGGGATATGCAGCAGCGTACTAGCACGCCTACCCACGAGGAGAGCAAGTCCCATAGTCTATGGGAAACCTCCTTTCCTTGTTCACAAAGAAATCATCTATTTTCTAATTATTTCCTTAATAATTCATATCTCTTAGTCGTTAAGAAAATCGAATTTTATCTCCTTGATATTTCTTTATGCTTTAGATCTTAAGATTTCGAAAATAATTTCTTTTATATTCTTTGCCCTTGCCTTTTAATCATTGGTCATGAGATTGTGTTTCCTTTTAATAGAAAATACCTCCTTTTCATCAATGTTACTTAATTCCTTAATAAAGCATCACATTATCCTCTTATTTTGCAATTTTTTTGGTATTTTCTCTCTCTTTCCTCTTTATTGGGACTCCTTGGATCCCAAGAAACTCTATTATTTCGAAATCCTTTTTATTGGATACTCATTATCCTTCTAGATGCATCTAAATACATTATTCTTCATTATTATGTTTATTTCTTATTAAAATATTTCTTTTTGAGGATTTCTCTTTATTTCTCTTTTATTTTCCTCATTGGTATTCATTTTATCATTAGGAATCCTTGGGATACGAAAATCCACAAAGGATCACTCAATTATACCTTTTCCACTTATTTCCAACATTTTAACATTATTTTCAATTTCTTTCTTACTAAAGAAATACTTAATTAATCTTTTCTTTTCTTATTGCTTTCTTTTTGCAACTTTGGACTCCTTGGAACCCAAGGAACCCAAGAGGCATGAAATCCTTCCTTGGATTACATCCTTTATCTTCTATAGGTTTCTACATCTTTCTTTTCCTCATTTTCTTATTTACTCATTTAATAATGAAATTTCTTTTGTCTTTTCCTTTTTATTGGGCCCAATAGCCAATAAAGCCCACAAAACAATTAACAAGGCTATTGTAAACGAAATCCATTTATTTGAAGCAAATTATATCATTATTTGTTCAAATATATTTAATATGAGAAATTACATTTCTCACCAAATGAACCCAAAATTTGGGGTTGTAACATCCTTCCCCTCTTATAGGAATTTTGTCCTCAAAATTCTTATCAAGCAAACAAACAACTCAGGATAAGACTATTCCATGTCCATCATTGGCCCCTATGTGGCTTTACCATACTCATGGCGCTTCCAAAGAACCTTTATTATCACATATTCTTTTCTCTGAGTTCTTTCATCCTGGCTTCTATAAACTGCACAGGTGACTCAGGTCATTTCAGCCTCCCTTGGGGCTCACTAGGTTCATTGTTTATCTCATGATCTGGGTACCTCACATGGTGCTCTAAATTGGACACTTGGAACTCATCACACCTTTCTTTAACTTGAGGGGTAAGGTTATCCGTAACCTTCTCCACCAATCCGTCTCAAATGGACCCATGTATCGGGGACTCAGCTCTCTTAGCTATAACTTAGAGGGGTCAGATTTTCATGTCACATATTCTTCCATAGTGAATTGCATGTCAGTATTCTTTGCATCTGCTCATGACTCTTATCGTCTCTAAGATCCTTTCATTCGTTGCACGATCAAAGCGACTTCATCTACACACACTGTGGTCCTTTTCTAACCATCACATGGTCCTTTCACCAACATCACCTTACTGAAGTGGTGACCGACACAACCTCTCTTACAGAGCTTCTTTGAATCTCGATACTGGCTATGGTGGTTAACTTCACATCTTGCATAGGACAAGAACTGTCTCTAGCCATCACCGTGAACGAGCACATATGCTCTCATCAGACCCTTTAGTCTGGATCATACAAACCATTAGTTAGGGGTGATAAACTGTACTAATATAGAGTTCTTCATGTACCTTCTTCCATCTTATGGAAGTAACCCTTTAGGTTATACTCAAGAACTTTTTGAATTCACCACATGGTGTAGTTGAACTATCTCTCTCATATGTAGTTCAACCCGATCTGTCCCTTGAAAGTACTCTTTCTTTCTCATGTCAACTAGGTAAGGCGATCTACCATAACCCACATTGCATCTTGACCTTCCTTGGTCCAGGGGAAACTTACAACATCCATAGTGATGAACTCCATTTCTCTTTCGGGAACTCTTTATCCTCTATATCAAGGTACTGGGTTACCGGTGCTCATCCTTCACCTTCTATCATGCATGGCAACATACCACATGCAGCCTCATCTCCAACATCCATAGTACTGCTACCACTCATTATTTCAGTAGTACCATGGTATATGGTGACCTTAAAAAAACATGATTTCCTATATGTCATGATTCCTCAAGATCGATTTCTTCAAACAAAACCTAAACCACTCTCATCAGGGTTTCATCACCTTCCTATCCAAAGAAGTGTATCTGAGGTTCTATTACCGTCCTTTCATCGTATCAAGGACTAGACTGGCTAACCAAACAACCCTTAACTTTTCAACGTATCTTGCTACATCTGAGTGTTATCCAAACACCTCTCCTTTCCAAACTTAGGGTTAGCCAAACAACCTCTTCTAGCTTCTAGTCAAACAAGGCAGATATATCTCAACCAGAGTATCCATTACTACTTCACATTCATACATATTAGGTAACATTGTAGACATACACTTACATGTATTTCACTCATCATCTTAACTCTTAACTCTAAATCTATCTTCATTGAGAACACTTTAGGGTTCTAATAACCCAGAATGTATATAGCTGATAGTTCTCGGTTAATAATGATAATACAAGTGATATGGTGTAATCACCTTGAATCCTGCAACTATGATAATGAGATAAGATGATAGGTTGTGAACCAGGAAGTTTGGAAGGATATGATGTTGCTACACATAATAATGTGACTCATGTATATGATCATAAGTATGGGGCATGGTATATGCTTATGATTGATAATAAAACTATGATTTCTACATATTATGTGTAATATAATCATGGATGTTGCTTTATACTTGATACCATGATAATCCTGTTAATCCATGATGGCTTCAGTTATCTCTATGGATGTGTATACTAACCTTGCATGTATTTTTTTGTGGATTCATAGCCTGGTAAGAGCTATGATATGTATGTGCTTGAGGAGCACCATGTGGTAATGAGATAACAAGTTGATAGGTCTGAGGACCTGATATAAGGTTGAGTGCCTAGTTGAGGTGTTATCCTCTGATGATGAGATAAGGGATGCATTCCCAGAATGCTGATTATGATGCCTTGAGAGGTAGTGGTTGATATAATGAGGGATTGAGGTCCCAGGACAATATGATGATGGCAATAATGATGTAATTCTATAAGTCTATGTTTATACTTTGGTTGCCTCAACAATTGGATCAAAATATACTAATTAATTATAGATGAACATATCATGTAGTTTGCATTGGCCATAGATCCATCATCATCTGTATCATGGTGATGGTGAAACGGGTTTATCCTGCGGGATTTGCCCAGAGCGCATATTGTTGAATATGTGAGGTTTTCCCCTAGCCTAAAATAGGATGAATCTAAGTACCACTGTGAATATATGGAACATGGTGAATAGACCCATGGCTCATGATATGTGATAATGAGCATGATGTGTTCATGGCTCGGATGTATGCACTAGCACCTGTGTCAAGGTGAGCTAGAGATATGAGTAGCTTGCAGAGCTGACCCTGAGGCTGGGGCCATATAAGCATGAGACTACGGTTCTGCTTTGCTTTTCGTGCACTGACCACGAGGAGGTGAGGTCATGGAGTCCGGATCTCCTATTGACCTTGAGTGGCACCAGTGTTTGGGCTTTGCAGCCAAAGGTTGGATTTGAGCTGGGACAAATCACTTCCTCAGGGCATAATAAAACATAATCCAGATGTATAGTATATCTTTCTTAGAGAAAAACATAGAACATTGATTGAGGCCTTGCTTATATAGCTGATCTAGTTATACCTTGTAGTTATGTGTACGATCCTTATATCTTGTGATAAGTTCTTATAAAGCTTATCTTGTCAATCATGTTCCATAAATAAATACTTGGTTATATGCCTCCTGGATATCTTGGTAAGAATGATGGGGATAATGGTCTGGCTCAGTATACTGCTCTTGTTATATGCTTTATCCGTTATCTGCTTTTATTGCTTTAATCTTCTGAGGTTTTATAGTTTCGGCGGGGAGTTATGTTTCTCGCAGGGATTGTGTGTCTCACCCCGTTGGTTTACAACCTTTTTAGGTGATCACTCTAGACGTGGTCGTGGTCGTGAGGTTGCGACCGAGTAGAAAGAAGAGCAGTAGAAGGCAAGAGATGGACATGCTGCTGTTTTGGTGGTTTCGTAGTAGAGTCCTAGAGTCATCCCTGTACTCTCATGTCCTCGGAGGTGTTTGACAATGTTTCACGATGTCTAGCTATTGTAATTTTGGTATATCCTGCTGCTGGCCATACGTGGCCCATTATGTATGTATAAACAGGTGATGAACTTTGGTGCTGACAGTATAGCTGGTTCCAATAAGCCGTGGAAATATATTAATGCTTGTAATACTTTTATAACATGTTTCTTTGTAGGATCTGTATGTAAAAGTTCTCTTATATATACTTTCCGCAATCGGTTTTAATTAACCTGTGTTTTTGGTAATGTGGTTTATGGTATATCTGCACATTTTTGCATGGTATTTCATTGTCTGTGTGACAGTGGGGTGTCACATTTAGGAGGAATGATGATGTCTTCCTTGCAAACAATAGAAGGGGGTGTGTGGGCTTCTTCCAATGGTGGTATCTCCCCTTCTAGATCAGCCATGAGTGGGATGGAAATTGGCTGTGATGGCTTGGGAAGAATCATAAAGGGGATTAGATGATCATTATCCAAAATAGACTCAAAAGTAGGGTATTGGTATATGGTATCATTCAAATTTATGTTGAGGATGGGAGGAGTTGTTGGATCTTCATAATGACTCTCCTTCTTTGACATTTTATATTCAAGTAATAGAGTCTCTAAAGGAAAGATAGGGATACCAATGTTCTCATCACACACAAAATATGGTTCCATGGTTTGTGTTATTTCTTCAGGATCCGACATATATGACACAAAATAAGGATCAACGTCGTCGTCGTCGTCGTCAGGAAGAACCATCTTGGGTTGCTCAAGCTCTATAGGGAGAGTTTGTGATTGATCCTCAAGTAAGGTAGCTAACATGGCTTGACTGGATTCAAGTTTTGCTTGTCCTTCTGTTGCCATCTTTTATAGGGCCTTAAGTCTCTCTTCCAGTTCAAGATTAATTTGCATTTCACCATAGGATTTATACACCCCAAAATTTTAGCCATCCTCACTATACTCCCCATAGTGTCCTTGGCCATAGTACCCCTCATATTGTTTTGGGTGGTATTGATCCTCATAATAAACTCCAGAAGATGGTGGATTGTAATTTCCATTGCGTCCATCTTGGTAGGAAGATTCAATATTACAAGGTGTCACCAAATCATGAGGAAACATATTTGAACAATCTATATTTTGGGTTTGGGCTTCTAGCAGGGCAGTTAAGAAGGCTTGGCTAGTTTTTAGTTTTGTTTCTCCTTCTACTACTATCTTCTCTAGGGCCCTAAGTCTCTCTTCTTGTTGAGGATTACATTAGGTTTCATAAACATGTTCATAACCCCAAGGTTTTGTTGGATACACCCCAATTTTTTTTTGATCATATCCCCCATTAGAATATGGATAGCAAGGTTCCCCATAATGGTTCTCAGAAAAATGTGGATTCACATTATACCCACCAAGATGAAAGGGCTCACTATCAAAAGGGGTGCTATCATAAGCATGGGGTAGAATCGGGCAGGCAAGAGATGCATGGTGGTAAAGACCACAATAATAACATTGTGAGGGATATTGGGATGCCCACTCCATTTGAAAAGAAAAGTTCCTAAAAGATATGCCAATCAATGAATGAGAGAAGAAATATTACGAGGTAATAGGTTAGTCAAAAATTACAAAGAGAACTAAAAATTATAAATCTAAAAAATTATGAAATAACTAAAATTACAAAAAAAAGTAACTAGAAAGCAGTACTACTGGAATGGAAACTCAACAGAAAGAGGAGATACACTTTCAGAATTGTGTTCGGAAGGCAAAAAGAAATTACAAAAATCTAAAAGAAATTATAAAAAAAACTAAAGTTATGAAAGTAAGAGAATATGAACAAGGATTATATAAGATATACATGCAACCGGATCTAAAAAACAACTGTGCCATCCCTAGCAATAGCGCCAAATTGATGCGCGTTGTTGTACATGCAACAATCACTAGGAAAAGTCCTAGAGTTTAACCTTCTAAAACGGTTGTCAACTTGTTGTTAACAACAAGTCAACTTAGTATAGATAGGTATCGATCCAAGGGACGGCAGAAAAGAAAAGTTGAAATCCGAATCCGATCACAAGTACAAGAATTATATCCTGATTTGAGAGAGTTGTTAATACTAAGAACAAAAAATAAAAGTGCTGAAATAAAGTTTAACTAATCAAGAAATAAAGATCTGGGGTCCGGAAGATCACCACCAAAACCACGTTCCTATTCAACTAATCAAATTCTAAACTCCAAGGATCAAATCAATACCTTGTGGTTACATGTCCTTACGGATAAACTCACAAGGGTCGGACTTCCCGTGAACCTATTGGTCCCGACGTTCACAGATCATTGCCCAACCGTCCAACATGTCATTATCCACGGTCATATCAAAAAGCATGTGAATTCAAACAGGCATTCAAACCCAATGCTCAGGTGGTCACGTCACTAAGGATTATAACAAGAATAATATTAAAAAGATGAAAAGATGATAATTGCAATTAAGGGACTATTGTTTCGTTCTTACAGAGATCCACAGTCATATCACTCCATAAGAATATATCAGATCATCCAAATAACCACACATAAATAGAGAGAAGACATTTATTCAATGGAGGAATATAACTGATTATATTGAATAGAACCAGGCTAATGGGCTACTCCCATGCCCCAGAGAGATTTACTCAGACATAACAAGACCAGAAGAAATGCAAACTAAAATGAGATCCAACATTATACAAGATGTGGTCTACAACTAAAAATTGGATGAAATGGAATGAAGAATGGAATGCTTTTACAAGTGAAGAGTCCCTCCTTTTATAGGAGGGGGAGGGGGTAGGATGCCCTCAAAAGAGGGGGAAAAACAGAGGGAGACTAAATTTTGAATTTTCTAGATCTGGTCAAATTGAAAGTTGATTGTCTTTAATTATCTTGACCATGTAACTCTCTTTAATGCAGATTCTCACAGAAGCGATTTCAAACATATTTTTCTCCCGTGAAAAGCATAAAATCGGTCCAAATAATAGGATTTTATTTTTGGAAATTAAATTCACTTTCCAATGAATACTTGTACACTCAATTTGGAGTTTGAGTGCAAGAGTTATGTCACTTTTGGTAGCGGATATATATGAATTTCAGGACTGCTGCAAATTGTGTAATTTTCCTACAAAACCCAAGAAAATAGAATTAAAACTTTAATTAAAGAGAAAAGTCTAAAATAACACAATTTATTATGAAACTAAGAGAATAACTAACAAAATAATCCTAAAAAAATATAAAAAATATATAAATAAAAGGGATAAATATACATTTATCAATTAGTCATAAGATTTGGTCTCAATAGAGTACCAAAATAGCTACCGATCATACATAACACTTCCTAATCCTACAATCAAGAGGTAGATCATAAACACAAACCCACATAGGAACATCCAAGAGTTTTAGTTTTTCAAGTGGCTCACCTCGATGTGATTTCTTCTGAATCATATGTTTTATGGAAATGAATTAGGGACCTTCTACAAGAGCTAATCTCATGTCTTCTGATTCTATGAATCTAATGACAAAATAAGCATTCTCGTGTGAAAATATCTCAAAGTCACCTTTAGACTTTCAGATCAATGACAAATGCTTATGAAGTGTAGGCCAATGTGGTCTCAAATACAACTACATTAGCTGCAATCATATTAGCCCATCGAGAAACATTTCTCTCAACAATTGATCTAGAGTATTTGATAGACCCATCCACAACTTTGAGTTTATAGTGTTACCACACTATTTCATCAGATTCCTTCAATGCAAACAAATCCCTCTAGGTTTTAGCTTCCGAAGCAACTGGGATGCCACCCTCTCTCCATATTTACGTCTAGGAGGAGATTGAGGTAGCCTAGGCACTATGACTGGGGTGCCGCTGGCAATACTCTATACAACAGATCTAGTTGGAGGCTTGCTAGTGTCGCCCACTTTGTCACCAGAGCTAGCGGACGTGGACGCCATCTCCCAAGGAGATTTTTTAGATGAATGATTTGAAGCCATAAAGGTCCCTTTTTTGTTAATAAATAATTTATTTTATTATAATGTAATCATTTCTATTTTGAGGTCCCAAAGGCACACATTCAATTTAAATATTATTATTTATATATTTAAAGCTTATTTGCATGTGAAACCTCTTGTTTACATATATTATAACTCATTTCATATACTCTAGAAGTTCCCTATATGAGTTTCCTTCATATTATTGTTTGACGGTTCATTTTTGAAAGGAAATTCTTTAAAGCATTCGTGAATGGTTGGACCCCACATTATGATAGTAGAAATTGTTTATAAACACGTGACCTTAGAATTTGAAGAAAATACCTCTAAGATATCTCTATTATAAATTAAAAAATGAATAAATTTGATACTGGTATATCTAAACTTGTATTTATTATGTTTATATAATACTAGAGAATGTAAAAATCTATGATCCAAATTTCAAGTCATTTGGAGTTTAAAGACACCCTATAGTAAATACTTGATTTCTTTTCAAGCAATGTGAGCTTCTAGTTCAAGATCTGAAAGTTAGATTCTTTCAAGGGGATTTGTCATCTTCAACCTTGTTACATGCACCAATGCAATTTATAAGGAAATCATTTTGAGCATGGCCTCCTTTGTTTGTCCACCGGAACACATGCCGTTTCTCCCCTTGTCTTTGTAATATCTAATCCTTGAGACAACATAATGTAACATGAAAATGAGCCTAGATTGCTTCCCATTATATCTTCTCTTCTCCATTTTAGCATTATGTGCATACATTTTAAAAATAAGTGTGCATATCCTAATTTCATCCTATACAAGACCAAATATTTATACAAACTCTACCAAGTGAAAACCTAACTTAGAAGCAAATTTCCACTCCTCTACAACCTCCACCAAGATGTAGCTTATCTTTTGCGATATAACCAAAAATAACCTCACTACACACCACTAATCCTAGTTTCCTCCCAATTTTCACATCCTTCTTGACATCCAAAGTTCAAGAAGGTTGGACGTCAGGTTGCCTAAAAGAAATGATCTCCTTGATGCAATCCTCAAGTTTTTTATCCAAGTTATAGTCATATTTACTCATTTTTTATAGGCGACACATATCATCCTTCACACACACCATGTCTGGACATTTCTATGTGCAAAGTTACAACCTTGTGTAGCATTCAGAAATATTGTATTGTCCATGTCACTTATACATCTAGTTGCACCCAACATGTCATGTCATATAGCCAATACACGTGTCCAACTCTAGAAAAACTAAAAATTGTTATGCCCAAAATCTCAGTAGAAGATTAATTTGAAAAATGAATAAATGACTCTAGGAACTTTTTAATTTGTGAAAACATACTTGAAAATAAAATATATTACAATCTACATTTTGAACTATTTTTATAAATTACTGACCATATATATATTGATTATTATAGTTTTTTGAATTTTAGTGAATGCATATTTCACTTGATAGATTTGTATAATAAGTCCAATATTGGGAAAACCCAAAAACTTTAGTTGTTATATTCTTTATCTCTAAAAAGTACATATATACATTCTTTAATTTTTATATCATCTAGTTAGATGTATCCTATTTGAAAGTCTAAAATGATCCTTGAAAATGGATATTAACTCATGTATTCATCAAACTTGAACCATTTCCTATTTTGGACATATTGGACCACATATAATTATTTGAGATAGTTATGAGACATATACACTTAGTATGATTATTTTTTAGTCACCCCATACCTTGTACATACCTGAGTTCACACACACCCATATATATGTATGGGATTAAGAGAGAAAGATTTCTCCCCCCTCTCGCTTGCCTGTGATGGAGGCCAAACGTCCGGGAGGGTGATAAATCAATGCGGCAAGTGAGATTCGAACCTGGGTCCCTTTGTTAGGGGACACCGTGCTTGATCACTTGAGCCACTCCTTGTCGACCACACCCATATATATGTGTATGTTTGTGTGTGTGTGTGTATGTGCGTGTGTGTACACATATATTTGTGTGGATAACAAAACACCATGTTAGAAAGAGTTGGGATGAGGTATCTACAATAGTAATTTTGCGTTATGGTTATGGAATAATTTTGACCCCACTTGAGTGGCTGTGGGGTTTCCATACTTAGTAATATGTCCTAATTGACATCGTTATACTAATTGAATATCACACATCCTAACATCTAGTTTGTAATATACTTAGTTAGAGGATTGGTATATATGTAATGTGGCTAACTAGAGTACAACCCCTAGATATGAAATGTGGATTAAACATAGAAAACATTTTTAGTACTCCATAAACACAAAGATGTGAAAACTTAATACAATGATGATACAAGTGATTAGTAGTAATCCTTGCCATAGTTTTCCTATATATTTTTGTTATATTCCTATAAGAGAAAATTCCTATTAATACATGGTTACACTTTTTCATAATTGACGGAATGAAATCTATTTTATCATTGAAAATGAATATTATTCCCTTCAACTTGCATTGTAGAATAAAATAACACTTCAACGGTTATGCAAAAGGTAGGGGATAATGCCTCCAATTAATAAAAACTTATCTTGATGTAATCTTCTCAGACCAACTATACATCATTTCCCATGCATAGACATAATATGCCGAGTCCTAAAATAATTTTATTCCTAATATAATTTCCAGTGAAACAATGATAGATGTGAATTTCATTGAATGAACTCATACTTGAATACTAGTTGCCCTTTTCTTATCGAAAAACTTGATACTACCTAAATTAGTTATTCCTTACGCATTTTTTGAAACCCTAATTAGTTAGAGCATACTTTATATATACATTTAAACCTAATTTTGTATAGGTTCTTGTGAATGATCGTACACTTTACGATCTTGCATGAGATATCTGCTGGGGAAATGTTTCTATTAGTTTTTCTATTTCCAAGTATTAGATCGTCTGTGAGTAGTTTCATCAATGAGCACTTCAGAAGAGTTTTTGGAGAGGGCTAAGTTCCCTTTGTTTAATATGATAGCATTAATTTACTTTTCCACATATCATGGTTGCATCTCTGTGTTTGGGTATGTTTCCTCTTTTTTTGAACATGTTTATGTATGGTTGATTATTGAATTTTTAATATGCAATGATGCTTATACCTATATCTTGGAAGTTCATTTTGGATTTTGCAAATGATAGTTGAAGATGTACATGTTCATCACACACGAAGTATGTGTTTTCGAGATGGGATGATTAATGGAAATGATGCATTGAGAAGTCTATTCTTCTATATATTCCATGCATCAAGGTAATACCAAAATGCATAAGTAACCAAAAGAGTCAAATATAGTTGGTCGACTTTGTGAGTGAGCATGATGCGCCCTCGAAGGAGGCAGAATACACCTTAGAGTATGACGGTTGCCATCTCGTAAATAGAATACAAAATGATGCTAAATCCTAACCAGGACACATATACTTGTATATGTAGAATCATAATTGGATTCCTATTCGGATCTACAATTTAGACCGTACCATACCGCAGGGGCTTCACCCCCATTACCCATTAAACAGATCTGTAAAAATCTATTTAATTTTGGACTGGATCTGCAACCAAATCAACATAATTCTTTAAGGCGCACAACATTCTTTACAAAAAATGTGTTGGGAAATATTAGAACCATTCCATGACATATGGAATTTAGCTTACATTCCTATCCATGGACCCATATAGAGGATGCATCATGAAAATTCACAGAGTCGACCAAAGAAATGTCCTTCGCTGAAAATCATAATTTGGACAGATGAATGTTCTCAAATAAGCTCTCAAGAGAACCCAAGGGTATTCTCTTATGATGGTTTTAATGGTTAGATCTGTTAGGTTTTAGGGGAGGCAGAGAAGGCAGCAGAAACAAAATTTTTTCTCCCAAAACCCAGAATGAAGGAATCGCGTCAACATCTATACAATAGGAAGGATGGTTTGTAGAGGCGTACCTTGTCCCGAGGCTTGCTCGGCGACATTACCTCGCAACTAGTGCAGTCTTCACCTCCGGTCTTGGATGGTGTTTGTGCAACTCCTGGTCACCGGGACTGTCGGGATTGACAACTGTCCTCCGAGCGGCAGAAATATCTCACCTCTGTAGTAGTCCACACGGACCACCTAGAACTCTGATCACCTTGTCGTACAAGGCATCAGAAGGAGTAGTACCCTCCTGTCAGTGTACTAGTCACCGACATACTCTCCTGCCACTAGTCGCCTTTCTGTAGTTGTCTTTCCCTTGCTGTGCCTCCCTTATTGGGTAGAACTTGCTCAGGTTCTCCTGGTTACTACAACTAGAGAGAATGAAAACTTTACAGAACAACTGGTGTTCTGAGTTGTTCTTGAGAAGACCCCAATACTCCTATATATAGGAGGGTCATGGGACAGGGTTCTCTACCCCAGGCAATACAGGATTAAAGCAGGAGTAGAAGGGTTCGAGATTTTCCACAAAACAACCAACTGCGCCAGCTGAACCGATTATTTCAAGCATGAACCGATCGGTTGGGGACCTGAGCCGATCGGTTCATGCTTGAACCGGTCGGTTGGGGCACCTGAGCTGACCGGTTCACTTCTAAACCGGTCAGTTCAGTACCCTGGTCAGTTCCCGATTGAGTTTTCCTCTTTTGTTTCGAATTGATCCAAATACCAATCCTTGTTCCAATCAAATTGGTCAAGTGAAACGAAGAGAAATTTCTCACCAACCTGACTTTCCCAACTCGCTCGTTTGGATCAATTGAGCCGATCGGTTCAACCCTTGAACTGGTCGTATCAACCTGTCCTGAGCCGATCGGTTCATCACATGAGCCGACCGGTTCACCAACCTGAGCCGATCAGTTCATCACATGAGGCAATCGGTTGGGAGTGCAGACTGCACATAATCAGTCAATTGTAGTTTCAATCAATTTGATACTTTAATCAATTGGTCCAACACCTTGAACACTATGATACTGAGCTATCAATTGATTGAGTGTTTAATTAAACTACTAAACTCCTTTAGCAATTAATCTAAACATCGTTTGTGGATAAACTCCTCTTCCAGGTTAAATCCTATGTGTGTGACCCTATAGGCCCATTTCACATTGGCAGTGAAAGTCCATAACACTTATGACTTCACAAGCAAAGAGCGGTGCCTAGTCGCACATCAATGCTATCCAAGTGAAAAGGAAAGTTGGAGAACAACTTTCAATCCTACAATACATGAATGGTGTTACAATGAATGTATAATTCCTTTGTCACTGGTATCCCAAATGAACTCAAGGAATGAAACAATCATCCTGTGAATGTTCATTCACTTTCTTGATCTCAGAGTAGATTGGAGGAGATATGTATGATATCAATATCACATACTAATTCACATATGCGTGCACATGCCTATCTCAATCCTACTCATCAAGTGGCCATGGATATCAAACTCCCTCAGGAGGGACAAATCCCATATCTATCACTCACCCCTCAAAAGCCCCATGTGTCAAAGCCACCCAATCATCACCTTGATAACAACCCATGTTTCAGGATTGCATTTGATGATGTCAAAGTGTACCCAACGACATGTGTTGAGTGTAGTGATTTTAGGTCAAAGAATCCCACTCACTACCATCACTGTGAGAACTGACTGTGACTACCATGTCATGGTTCCCTGTGTCAAACTCACGGTGGGTCTGTCCGGTACACTTGTTCTCTAACAAGTACCTATGTGTTTGGTTTGATATCTCCATATCATGACTAATGAGATTCTGTCATCAACCAACACCACAATCTAGTCTTGTGTGTCATTGCTGTCTATATACCTTCCATAATGACATCTGACTAGGGACATAATAAGAATGTACAAACTCTTAGCATCCATATGATCTCATCGTTCAGGTCCTGAACCTGAAAGCATACATCATTGAGTACTATCATTCTCTAGACATTCAATCTGTTCTATCATTATCTCATATGACTGAACCAGAAAGAATTGGAAGCTTGCCTTTGATGCTTATCAAATCAATCTTAATGTATCCCACCAATCATCCCATGATTGGCTCTCAGGGCATACATACCAACAGACTCTCACTTGCACTGTGAGCAAATCACCCTTGAATCATATTCATAGTGATCTTCAAACATGTCCCACATGTTACTATGCTCTAGTGCTTACACAGTGAGTTATGGAAACACCTTACCAGAGTCGGTATTAACTACATGTCTCTCATCTCTTCACTGTACGTTACACGTATGAGATGGAGTTTCCGTAATATGCGATCTAGTATTCCTTTGCTAACCTTTAGCCACATTGCATGACCAAGTACTCCTTACTTGTCATCAAAGATCAGAATATCTATAAGTTCATCTCATGAACTTCCAGATCCATATAGTATCCACTAATGCTCTCTAACACACATATACTCAGCCTTTTCCTTTTAAACGGCTTTATTGGAGCGTTTCCATTTATCAACAAATATTCACTTTTATATATCTCATATATATTTTACGATTAATTTTCTGTCCTTTTCAGAAGTTCGCATCAATGTAACTCTTTACAGTGAGCTATTACTTCTCAAGTACTTATCAAGTTCTTATGGTATTCCAGTAACCTTTACTGGAACTAGACAGACATCCACTCATCATGTCCCACATACGAGTTATCAGGATGAGCATATCATATTGTCATGTCCTACATACAAGATGAATGCCTTTTATTTTTTCTATGTCCTATACATGCAAGATAATGGGACAATTACATACATGATAGATCCATATCTATTCTTAGTGTTCCCATTCTTCATAAGAATTGAGACACTTGGCTCTGGGATACTAACTCCAAGTTTTCTCCCACTGAATTTGCGTACACTGAACCCTTCAGTATAGATTACCAATGTATGCTTTCTCTTTTCAGGTTAAGAGGTTTTCGAGAACTATCTCTCTATATATCTATTCCTATTACATAGGAAACGTCTCTATCTTCCCTACTTTGGATTTCCATTCTAGAACATTTCCATTTCACATCAACATGTGGAATGTGAATACGCTCCCACTAAATCATTGCCATCATTGTCATACAATATGCAACAATAAAGTGTTTCTATTGGCAAATTGAAATAGCAGTTCTCAACTCTATTTCGTGCGCTTTAGGCTGAAATAAACTAAAATGTAATCCTATCTATGGTAGCAACACTTGCTCCTATGATGAGTACTCCTTTCTTGGTCCTTTCATAAATGCCATCACTTCTTTGTGGATCTTGCATATCATATATGACAGATCCATATCTTGGTATCATATACCTCAGATAAAGAAGCAGTTCATTTCATGATACCTTAGGTGGAGATCTCTATCCCCTCCTTCTTCTTCCTTGTTCTTCCAGATATAGAGGGCAATTCCCCCGTTCACCCTCCCATGTGCCTTGAGGCTGAAGATGACTTGGGCTACTGGCTAGCATCAGAACTCTTCTTAGCTTTACCCTTTCCCTTGCCTTTGAGTCTTACCCTTCATCGATCACATTAAAGATTAGGGTTTGTCTTTCTTCATCTTTTTCCTCTACTGTCTTCAACATGTCCAAAAACTCTGTCAACGCTTGTCAAAGTTGTTCATGTTGTAGTTCATCATGAACTGTATGATTCTCACAACATTTGCAGTATCATACCAGTAGCCAACTATTGGCTCGGCTCAGAGGAAATCCCAGTCTAGTCATACCCAATCACATTGAGTGTGTGAATACCTACTAGATCTTCTTCTGTTATGACATACTAGGATAGTGTCTTGGAGACATCATATGTCTCATGTTGTCTCTACAACTCATAGTTCAGAGAACACAACATTAAGCACTCCACATCAATGGCATCTTCGGTATGCTTCCATAAGCATCCTTTAAGCCATTGGTGTGGTGGGATCGAGTTCATCTGGTTTTGGCATAACTAGGACTTAGAGCTTTCGCTCTTCGATTGAGAACACTTCTCAACGTCCTAACCAATCGTGGAATTATTCCCATTTAATTTGTCCATCTTAAGGACCGATCGCAAATAAAGTGATTATTTTTGATTAACCATTTATTATATAAAAGGAAATATATGCAATTTAGTCCAAAAACTCCTTTTTGACTTGATTGATTTGAAAAGGTTTTACAATATAATTAGGACTTTAATTAATTATCGCTCCCACTATTTTTGTTCAAATTGATAGCCCTCACCATCAATTGGGAAGATTGCAGTGTACAATCTTCTAGTGGGTCAAGATCCTGAAATCCTCTGAGTCATGGACCAGCTAGGGTTGTCACCCACAACTTAGATCTTCCAGGTAGGCAACTTTTACCAATGGCATCATATGCAACTCTTGAAAGATGTCATATGCAACTCCTTGCCATGATCACCTCCATGCCTCAAGGTGCTAGATCCTATCTAGGTCACCTTGTTAAGTCTGACCCAAAGCCAACACAATGAATATGCACCCTTCTAGGGCAGAACCACATATCCATCCTTCACACTTGCACGAGATAAATGATGTACCATGCTAGGGCGTGCCCACACTTAGCCGATCAAGATTTTCACGTGTGTCACATTTGTAAGGCATCTAAAACTTTAATATTTAATGAGGGATTTGGTTTTTATAGGTACATATACATATCCAATCACCACAATACATAGTACGTATCATATACATGCTATATCCCACAGAAAACATGCGAAACGATAAAAGCGATGATTATGGCCATCCTAATGTGATTCCTCAAGCCAAGAGGAATCACGGTCATCTAGGTCCATATCACATGCAACTTGTACAAGATGAACTCTGTGCTTTGCCGTTCTAGGTTTAATCAACTCATCTCCATGATTGATCGGCTCGCCATCAAGCCGGTCGGTTGGGTGCCACCAGCTGATCGACTGGCGCCTCTAGCCAATTGGTTCACTAGTCGTCGTGCATCTCCTCGGGGCCACCACCTGCTCGTCTCATTCCTCAAACCGGTCATCTAGAATGCCAACCGATCAGTTCACGCCTTGAACCGATTGTCTCAGTTGTCGTCAGGTTGTCCGCCGTTCTTTGACATAACAAGAAATAAAAAGTTCTATCCTATTTACATGTTATTTGAAAATCCCGAGTTACATTCGGGGGGGAGCAAAGGTAGGAAAGAAATCTCGAGTTATCTCGAGTTACATCAAGAAAAGGAGGTAGGGAATCGGTGCGCAGACCAAGATGTAGGCAACCACATTCAACCATACACAGACATAGGGTTTATTGGCCATAACCACGCTATACATCCACCACAAAACTCATTTAAGGGCGATGCATATCGAGTGCATTCATATTAAATATCATATATGTATATTGGGATTTGTGGATTTAGGATTGGACATGCATAAAGCCAATTTTATTTGCATCGTATGCAATAAATAAAGGCGACAAACCAAAATCGATCACATTGATAATCATAAAGTATAGAGCAGTTGACGTGGCTCTGATACCACTGTTGGGTTTTAGGGGAGGCAGAGAAGGCAGTGGAAACAAAAATTTTTCTCCCCAAACCCAGAACGAAGGAATCACGTCAACGTCTATACAATAGGAAGGATGGTTTGTAGAGGCGTACCTTATCCCGAGGCTTGCTCGGAGACATTACCTCACAACTAGTGCGGTCTTCACCTCCAGTCTTGGATGGTCTCTGTGCAGCTCCTAGTCACCGGGACTGTCGAGATTGACATCTGTCCTCTGAGCGGAAAAAATCTCCCGCCTCTGTAGTAGTCCACATGGACCACCTGGAACTCCGATCGCCTTGTCGTATAAGGCACCGAAAGGAGTCGTACACTCCTGTCAGCGTACTAGTCACTGACATACTCTCCTGCCACTAGTTGCCTTTCTGCAGTTGTCTTTCCTTTGCTGTGCCTCCCTTATCGGGTAGCACTTGCTCAGGCTCTCTTGGTTACCAAAACCAGAGAGAACGACAACTTTGCAGAGCAACTGGTGTTCTGAGTTGTTCTTGAGAAGCCTCAATACCCCTATATATAGGAGGGTCATGGGACATGGTTCTCTACCCCGGGAAATGTGGGATTAAAGCAGGAGTAGAAGGGTTTGATATTTTCCACAAAACAACCAACTGCGCCAGCTAAACCGATCGTTTCAAGCATGAACCGATCAGTTGGGGACCTGAGCTGACCGATTCATGCCTGAACCAGTCGGTTGGGGGCACCTGAGCCGATCGTTTCACTTTTGAACCGGTCAGTTCACTGCCCTGGTCAGTTCCCGATTGACTTTTCATCTTTTGTTTCGAATTGATCCAAATACCAATCCTTGTTCCAATCAAATTGGTCAAGTGAAACGAAGAGAAATTTCTCACCAACCTGACTTTCCCAACTCGCTCATTTGGACCAGTTGAGCCGATCGGTTCAACCCTTGAACCGGTCATCTCAACCTGTCTTGAGCCGATTGGTTCATCACATGAGCCGATCGGTTCACCAACCTGAGCCGATCAATTCATCACAAGAGCCGATCGGTTGGGAGTGCAGACTGCACAAAATTAGTCAATTGCAGTTTCAATCAATTTGATACTCTAATCAATTGGTCTAACAACTTGAACACTATGATACTGAGCTATCAATTGATTGAGTTTTTAATTGAACTACTAAACTCCTTTAGCAATCAATCTAAACATTTTTTGTGGATAAACTCCTCTTCCAGGTTAAATCCTATGTGTGTGACCCTGCAGGCCCATTTCACATTGGCAGTGAAAGTCCATAACACTTATGACTTTACAAGCAAAGAGCGGTGCCTAGTCGCACATCAATGCTACCCAAGTGAAAAGGAAAGTTGGATAACAACTTTCAATCCTACAATCCGTGAATGGTGTTATAGTGAATGTATAATTCCTTTGTCACTGATATCCCGAATGAACTCAAGGCATGGAACAGTCATCCTGTGAATGTTCATTCACTTTCTTGATCTCAGAGTAGATTGGAGGAGATATGTATGATATCAATATCACATACTGATTCATACATGCATGCGCATGCCTATCTCAATCCTACTCATCAAGTGGCCATGGATATCAAACTCCCTCAGGAGGGACAAATCCCATATCTATCACTCACCCCTCAAAAGCCCCATGTGTCAAAGCCACCCAATCATCACCTTTATAACAACCCATGTTTCAGGACTGCGTTTGATGATGTCAAAGTGTACCCAACGACATGTGTTGAGTGTAGTGATTTCAGGTCAAAGAATCCCACTCACCACCATCACTGTGAGAACTGACTGTGACTACCATGTCATTGTTCTATGTGTCAAACTCACAGTGGGTCTGTCCGGTACACTTGTTCTCTAACAAGTACCTATGTGTTTGGTTTGATATCTCCATATCATGACTAACGAGATTCTGTCATCAACAAACACCACAATCTAGTCTTGTGTGTCATTGTTGTCTATCTACCTTCCACAATGACATCTGACTAGGGACATAATAAGAATGTACAAAATATTAGCATCCGTATGATCTCATCGTTTAGGTCCTGAACCTGAAAGCATACATCATTGAGTACTGTCATTCTCTAGACATTCAATCTGTTCTATCATTATCTCATATGACTGAACCAGAAAGAATTGGAAGCTTTTCTTTGATACTTATCAAATCAATCTTAATGTATCACACCAATCATCCCATGATTGACTCTCAGGGCATACATACCAACAAAATCTATAATATAGTTTGACAATCCCACTTCAGTTGTAACCTATCAATCATTATTTCAAGGTTGACTTTTAGAGTAAAATGATATCCATAAAATCTCATCTCCCTAATAAAGAGTACAGTCTTCAAAACAATCATAATGTCTTATAGCGATGTTTTGGTCTTAAATAAAATCATTGATACGTTTTCCTTTAGGACGAGTAGTTGGAAGTTTGGAGATAAGGTTACAAATGGTATTTCTCATTGTTGAGGATGTTGTACCGATACAGTTAAGTATGTGATGAAAACTTGTTGTAGAAGCATTACCGACAAGCGTATAAACCCAAAGAAGAAATACCATATTTAACGTGAAAACTCTCCCCAAGACAAGGAGAGAAAAACCACAGGGAAATCCCGCCAATAAGCACTATGTAATAAAGATTACAACTCACACCTCCCAGATTTAATTACCCTAAATCTAGATAGAAACCGTCAACTGCTACTTTGCTTCAAGGTAAAGTCCCTGGCCCTTTCTTATCAACCAAGAGAGCTGCTCTATCAGTACACCCAATGTGTCACCGACTGTCACCTACTACTTTGCTTCAAGGCAAAGTCACTGACCCTCTCTTATCAACCAAGAGAGCTACTCTACTAGTTGTTCTTGTTCTCTGGCACCCTCTACCATAGAAGGTACCAACAAGCAACTGGAGGGATCATACCTCAACTGGTGGGATGGTGGGATGATCTCAATGGCCTCCCCATAGACTCTATTTATAAACCTCCATACATGTGGTTGCAACCATGAATCCTAGTCAAAATCCTAGACCCACTCCTAGTCCAACTCCATGATGCACATAGGGAACCATCCTCTTTCCTTCTTGGACTGGACTCTTATTAGGATTGGTAGCATAAACTAACCCTCTCCCAAGTCCAAATCCCTCTAGGACATGGGTTGGATTATATTCCTAATCCCAACAATCTCCCCCTCCATCCCATGAGGGAGATGTGGCCTTCAATGATCATTTGGAGTAGTGTGTGGATCCCATCATCACAAGTGACGAGTCCATTCTCTTCACACATTGCAACATCTTGTTGTTTCCATCCGTCTTCTTGAAGTAACACATTGATTTCACATTGTTGCCAAACAACTGAGAAGAAGTATCCTGGCCTCGCCGCTTCTCTATCCATGTCTGCACCTGGAACTTTGTTGGCTCCCTTGATCGGTCAGTCGAGCCCTCCTGGATGAAAACTATGTTTCTAACCTTATGTACCAAGGTTCAAAAACTCTTTGATGATGCTCCCCCTGTCGATGTAACTCAACATCAAGATCCTCCAATATGGGTGTAGCAACTACATGTCTAATGTATTACCCTCCTTCTTCACATGTGCGCTATCTCAAAGAAGTCTTTGGAGCGACCTTCTCTAACTGGGGGTCATCGTGCTGCACATCTCTCTTCATCCTGTAGACCCACTTATTCTTTAGTGGTCTCCGGCCCTTGGGAAGCACCACAATCTTATAGGTGTCATTCTTCTGCAAATAATTCATCTCATCCTGCATCGATTGATGCCACTGTGCTCTATCTCTATGAGTTTGTGCCTCATGAGAAGTCTCTGGCTCCTCCTAATTAGTAAGCAAGATATACTGAGATGCCGGATATCTAGATGAAGAATGACGAACTCTGTCAGACCTCCTCAACTGCTGCTCTGAAGACTCTGCCTTATCCTGCTCCCCCTACCCAAAAGTCTCTACCTATAAAGTTGAATCACTCATATGTTCATCTAGAACTGGATCATTCGATGTGCTATCACTCTGCTGCTCAGGGTGATTATGCTCCTCTTCTTTGTCATCAGAAGACTGCACCTGTGAAGAAGCTGAAGCATCCTCATACTCATCGTCTGAAGAACTGTCACTTGATGCCGCAACCTCTGTATCATCAACCTCAGGCTCTGTCACTGTCTGACTCTCACAAAAAGTCACATCTCTGTGTATGGTCATGGTCTTTTTCACTGGATCCCATAACCTGTACCCAAACTACTGATCTCCATAACCAAGAAAGATACATAACACTGCTTTATCATCCAACTTTTGCCTCTTTTTCTTGGGAACATGAGCATATGCCTTGCATCCAAATACTCAGAGATGAGAGTAGCATGCATCCTTGTCTGTCCATACATTCTCAGGTATATCAAACCCCAAATGATCTGATGGAGATCTATTTATCAGATAGTAGGCAGTACTCACTGCCTCACCCCTGAATGTCTTTGGCAACTGTGCAATCTTCAACATGCATCTGACCTTCTCTACAATAATATAGTTCATCCTTTTAGCTGTACCATTGTGCTGTGGTGTGTCGGGCTCTGTCCTCTCGTGCCATATGCCACACTGTGTTCAGTACACCTAGAACTCCCTGGAGGTGTACTCTCCTCCATTGTCCGTCCAGAGACACTAACTTTTCACCGGTCTCTCACTCTACCATGGCATGGAACTTTTGGAAGCACTGAAAAAATTGATCCTTGGTCTTCAGCAAGCAGATCCACATCTTCCTAGATGCATCATCAATGAATGTGACAAAATACTTATTGCCACCCAGTGAAGCCACCTCAAACGGACCGTAAATATTTGAATGAACCAACTGTAGAAACTTTGACTTCACCACAAACCTTGTCTTGAAAGAAACTCACCGATGCTTTCTTTTCTGACATGCTTCACATGAATTGAGACCACTGTCCTTGCCACAAGGAATCAACCTCTTCTTGGATAGAAGATTCAAGCCCTTCTCACTCATGTGTCCTAACCGTCTGTGCCATAGATCTGTGTGGTTATTCTCAACTGCATGTATACTTCCGTCTCTAAGCACTTTAATCTTGGTCTTATACAATGTGCGAGACAGTTTGCCCTATACAATAACCAAAGCCCCCTTGGTGATCTTGCATTTGCCACCACCAAAATCAAGATGACAACCTTCTCTATCAAAGAAAGAACTAGAAAACAAACTCAAATGCAGATATGGAACGTGACGAACATCCTTCAGCATGAGCGTGCAACCGACACTTGTCTGAACACAAATGTCTTCAATCCCGACAATTCTACAGAACCTGGAATTTCCCATGCTCACTCTACCGAAGTCCCCCTTCTGTATGAAGTAAAGAACTCCTCACATGGTGAAGCATGGTAAGAAGCTGTAGTATCCAACACCCACTCTGAATCGTCCTTATCAGCATGCAAACACTGCTCCTGGACTGTTAAGACCACATCGTCCTCATCGTTCCTATCATTTGATATTATCGCTAGATGTTCTTGTCATCATCTTGCTTGTCTTTGTCTTCATACCCTTGTCACCTTTTCCAGACCTTGCAGTCCCTTTTGAAATGACCTGGCTTGCCGCAATGGAAGCACCCTCTACTATTCTTGGACTTGGACCTACCACGAGACTTCTCGCGGTCCTAGAACTCACAACGGCTCTGAGATCTTCCACGGTCTCTCGCTCTGTCAGCGCTCCTGCCCTATGTGAAGTGTAACTCTGATCTGTTGTCACCTAAGGCTCATCGTCGAGTCTCTTCATTCAGCAGACTGCTCTTCACCTTCTCAAGTATCAACTTACCTTCTTGTGCAGATTTGTTGACTGTCACTACAGGTGTCTCCCAACTGTCTGGTAGCGATCTTAAAAGAAGTAGGGTCTAAAGTTCAACATCAAGAACCATCTTCATGGACTCCAGCTGATTTACAAGGCTTTAGAATTTATTCATATGCTCGGCGATGCTTGTACCATCCCGATAATCGAGGTTCACCATCTTTCAGATCAAGAAAGCTTTATTTGTGGCAGTCTTCCTCTCATATAACTTTTTGAACTTTTTCCACAGATCTTTGGCATTGGTCTCTTCTGATACGTGATGGAACACAAAGATATCAAGCCACTTCCGCACTGTTCTGACGATTTTCTTGTTTAGCTTCTTCCAATCCACATCAGACGTGTTCTCTAGCTTTTGTCCCTCTATTGGATCGTAAAGATCTTTGTAATAGAGAATATCCTCCATCTTGGGTTTCCAAATCTGCCAATTTGTACTTGTCAACTTTATCATCGTCCCATCTTCATCCTTCCCCATCTGGACCTGTATCTGCAGCTTGCGCTCTGATACCACTTGTTGGGGATGTTGTACCGATACGGTCCCGTATGTGATGAAAAACTTGTTGTGGAAGTGTTACCGACAAGCGTATAAACCCAAAGAAGAAACACCAGATTTAATGTAGAAAACTCTCCCCAAGACAAGGAGAGAAAAATCACTGGACAATTCCGCCAATAAGCACTATGTAATAAAGATTACAACTC
Organism: Alisma plantago-aquatica; assembly: GCA_963693085.1. Lineage (NCBI taxonomy): Eukaryota > Viridiplantae > Streptophyta > Magnoliopsida > Alismatales > Alismataceae > Alisma > Alisma plantago-aquatica. The sequence continues at coordinate 760,877,391 of OY856412.1, forward strand.
ACACCTCTCAGATTTCATTACTCCTAAATCCGGATAACAACTGCCAACCACTACTTTGCTTCAAGATAAAGTCGCTGGCCCTCTCTTATCAACCAAGAGAGCTGCTATGTCAGTACACCCAATGTGTTACCGACTGTCAGCCGCTATTTTGATTCAAGACAAAGTCGCTGACCCTCTCTTATCAATCAAGAGAGCTGCTCTACTAATTGTTCTTGTTCTCTGACACCCTCTACCACAGAAGGCACCAATAAATAACTGGAGAGATCACACCTCAACCGGTGGGATGATCTCAATGGCCTCCCCCAGAGCCTCTATTTATAGGCAACCAGAAATCTTTGTCCAAATCCTAGACTCAATCCTAGTCCAACTCCATGATGCACATAGGGAACCATCATCTTTTCTTCTTGGATTTGACTCTTATTAGGATTGGTATCACAAACCAACCTTCTCCTAAGTCTAAATTCCACTAGGACATGGGCCGGATTATATTCCTAATCCTAACACTCATAACCGAGAAATGCGTTTTACAAAGATAAATATTTGAAATTTCTAATTATAATATTTTAAATAAATGACTTCGTAAAGGCACGAGTTATGACCGTCAATCCTTTTTAGATGACAAATCCCAAAGAAATTGATGGAATGATTCAGTCGAAGCTGCAGTGCCTAATGGGCCTAAGGTTACTGTAAGTTTTCGTGTTTATCAAGCTTTCCGTACAAGGACATATTGTTGCACAACAAATTAAGCCTATGATACAGAATATGGCAACTAAACCGAAAACAGTTTTGGAATCCCAACACCCATTGTTTCCTTTCCCGGTGTGCCTGGTGGATGGCAGCTGTGGAGCCGCAATAGCGGCGCCCTCCACAACCAAAAGTGGACATCTACGCTTGTGTAGCTAGATTATGGAAAAATGAAAGAAGGGAATGGATTCGCTATTCTTCAACGGGAGCAGTAGCTACAGCACATTGAGCGGTGGTGGCAATTGGCTTAAAGCAGCCACAGCATCGGGATGGACGGTGGTCAATAGCTCGACAGCCCGTAAGGAGAATATGTCGGCCGGCATCGATATTCCGATTAAAGCAATCAAGTGGTGAACATCCTGTTTTCTCTCTATCTCTTTCTTTTTCTTTTAATTGGATGGGACGGGTTGACTTTCCAGTGAGGGGGAATCGTCAAAAATCTGAGTTGACATTGTTAATATGAGCTATAGCTACGTGACATTGTTATTCAAGCATGAATTTTGCCTCCCCCGGTTTCAAACATCTCTACTATTTTATCATACATTCCCTCAAAGAGTCACTGTTCAAGTTTACACGACACACAGTTTAGACGAAAAGACCTACTAAATAGTGAGTGGCAGCCACGTAGTTTTAGGGTGAACTGCTTCATTTCATTACGGTGTTTTCGGAAAAGTAATTTAAGAGACATTATGATCCTATTTGGTATGGGACTGTGATAAGAAACGAGAAAATTGAGGCTTTGAAATTTGGAACCCGCGCACTGCACTCAGTGCAAAGCGCATTGAATTTATAAGCAGTCCGTATGCAGTCCTTTTTCAGAAAGCAGAGGCCCAATTATGTCGAGAATGTTAGCTACTTATTTAAATAGCGTTACTCTTTGAGATAGAAGATCATGACAAATAAATACACTTAGAGACTAATACCTAACACCTCCTCGCAAGTTGAGTCTGAGAGAATCGAAGGTCCAACTTAAACATAAGATGGTGGAAGAGTTCTTCAGTTAGTGCCTTGGTGAACCTGTCAACTAGTTGATATGTAAAAGATACAAACATTAGGATGACGTGTCCAAGGATAACCTTCTCACAAACATAATGATAATCAAGCTCGATGTGTTTAGTATGAGTATGAAGAACTGGATTTATAGCCAGGTAGACAGCTGACGTTATCACAACATAGGAGCTGCTGGTGTGTTTTGTGATATTCCAAGATCTTGAAGTAAGTGTGAGAACTATTTCAATTTAGGCGTTGCGAGAGAAAGAGACCTATATTCTGCCTATGTACTAGATTTAGTGGGTTGTTTTTTCTTAAAACCAAGATACACATGTTCTTCCCAAGAATACACATAAGCCACTTGTGCCCCTTCTAGTTAAGGGACAGTCTGCCCAATCAACATTCGAGAAGTATGATATTGATAGATCACCATTCTTGTATGCTTAAATTCCCAAAGTCAATGGTCCCATAACATATGGTACAATTCTTTTGACTAGGGACACATGAACTTTGGTATGATAGTGTAGGACTTGACAAGCTAGATTTACTCCATAAGTGAGACCGGGTCTCATAAGAGTGAGAAATTGCAATGAACCAAAAATTCTCTAATATGTACTCCGGTCAACTAGAGCTGTACATGCTTGTTTAATATACTCTCTAAGTAATGAAGGACATATATGGATTGATATTGGTCTAAATCAATCATTTTTTTTCATTTGAGAAGACCAATATCATGCTTTGTTTTATGTATAAGAATTCCAGTAATATTTATATCTATTCCAATTCTAATACAGAAGCTAAGATCCCCCATATCACAAAGAGAGAACTCTATTCAAGTTGAGTAATGATGTTTACTGTAAGTGTATCAATATATCAAGTGACCAATGTATGGTCTACACATAGTAGAAGATATGATATTGTTGTCGTGTGAATATACAAATAATGAAGAATCAACATTACTAGAGTGGCATTTCAACTCAATCAAGAAGTGACCTATGTGATTGTACCAAGCTAGGAACCTATTCAAGACCATACAAAGCATTTTGTAGCTGGCATACACGTTTGGAATATTAGAATTGACAATTTTGGGAGTTGTTCCATGAACACCTCAGTGTCTAATGTTCCATTAAGAAACACATTGTGGACATCTAACTGAGTAATATTCCACTATTTAGGTACCACAATAGACATGGCCATTTTTATAGATAGTGATTTTTTTTATTGGACTAAAGGTTTCCAAGAAATTCATTCCTTCTTCTTGTGAAATCCTTTAGCAACTACCTTGCCTTCAATCTTTCAAGAGTTCCATCAACCTTGAGTATAGAGCTGAAAACCCATATACACCCAACCACATTCACGTCTAGTGTTCTTATCATAGGAGTCCAAGTCTAGTTTTTGTGTAGAGATTCAAGTTTTTATTCCATGGCTTGAGTCCATCCTTGTACTAAACTGCACCTTTCAAAGTTCTTTGGAGTGATGAAATACAACTAGTTGTCCGAGCATACCTAGAGTTTGGTTAAACTACATTACACTTCCATCTTATTACCAAAGTGAATATTTTGAATAGGATGAAGACATGTGATTCATTTTGATTTGCAAGAATAGTATTGTCTTCATTGTTATTGGACTCGGTTTGTTCTTTTGGAAAATTGAGAACCACATCCTATGATTGGTTATATTTAATTATGATATCCATATTATGATGTATATCTTCGAGACCCATTTCACTATTGATGTATGTATCTCAGAGTTTATGTTTTGAAGATTATCAATCATATATGCTCCCGTTTCAGTGGCTGGTATACTTATTTAAGATGTTGACGATTCTGACACGTTCATGCACATAGCAAGTTCATACGGAATGTCTCTCTGTTGATCTGGACTATGGGTGGCAGTACTAGCTAGAGTAGATGTAATGTTGTTTTTATATCAAAATCATAAAAGACAAATAGGAAAATATAATCTTCAAAGGAGTACAAGTTATTTGTATTGTTCAGAAGTGGAAACACATTCTCATGAAATACAACATGTTTATAAATATACATGTGATTAGTTGGAATATGAAGATGTTTGTCGGCTTTGTGATGAGAGTGTAGCCAATAAACACACAAGGTAGAATTATAGGTTCTAGATTTTTAATATTGTAGATAAGGAAAACATAGAGATCCTAACATTCTTATATGGTTGTACTTAGACTTTTTGATGTATGACTTTTCAGAAGGAGATTCAAAGTCCAAAAAAGAAGTAGGCAAACAATATATGAGATAAGTAGTTATGGAAAAAGTTTTTGCTTAAAATGGTATATGTAAGTTGGCTTCAATTACCATTGAAATCCAAGCTTAATAGTTTTCTTGTGTATGCATTCCACTGTGCCATTTTGAGAAGGATCACATGGACATGAAATTTTATGTAAAATACCTTTATCTGACATGTATTTTTGCACTTTATGATCCATGGATTCTCCCCCTCCATCACCCTGAACAATTTGTATTGTAGTACCAAGCAAATTGTTTATCATTGTGGGCTCTGATCTCCAAACCACGATATAAACACGATTTAAACTTAGCGGAAGCGATTCGATTAGCAGCGGAATACCAAAAATCATCGGAAATTAAAACTTTTTGAGATAAAGCATTGAAACCATAAAACTTCCTTCATAAAAGGAGATAAACTGTTTACATCTCAGATAATTACTTCTTGAGTAATTATATACAACATGATACAAAATCTCAAGAACTCATAACCAAAATCTCAGACCAAAAGACTCCAGGACCTGAGAGTACAGAGGACACATAGGACTGACTCTAACTACACCACATGGCAGGCTAAATCTCCACCTGAGATTTTACTGCTACTCCTGGTGCTGCTGCTGTTGGGACTGGTCACCTATAGACCTGTTCCTCCGTCTTCGACGTCAACCTAAAAAGTTGAAGTCTACGGGGTGAGACAATTTTACAAAATTGTCCCAGTGAGAGTTATAACTCTCCGCCAGAAGCTTTATTATAGTACCTCAAAGAATAACTTAAGCAGTAAAAGCTTCAAAGTTTTCAACATCAGATTTAATAGTAAGCATGAGTTCAACAGTTATGAAACATGAAGACATTTGCACTATACAATGTAACATCAATCAATCAACTCATAGTTATCTCTAATAGGTATGCTATGCTGTGGATTATGTTTTTCAAACATTATTTTTATGCCCTGTGGAGATGAGGTTTACCACTCATACTCCAACCAATCACTACTAAGTGCCTTGGTATCATACTAGGTCATCGAAAGAGCCGGATTCTCATGACCTTCACCTTCCTCAGTCAGTAAGAGGATTACTTGTAGGACATCTCGTGAACTACTATAATAGCTTACCAGGGTAATCTGGTCCTTCGCTATTTTAGAGTTACAGTGGCGTTCTGTACTCTCTTCGTCATCAGGAAATTTCATGTTTATCTTCCACTGATACGAATATCTGTGCTTTCTTCATCATCAGGAGGTTTCATGTTTACCATCCACTGATACGGTATAGGATTGTAGTGAAGGATTGATGGATTACACATCTACATCAAACACCTACACTAGGATGTAAGGTTCTACACATCCATATACCCCACATACTCAAAAGTATGTGATCCAGGAGTTCCCTTAGGAAAACCTGTTTCACCATCATTTGATCTCTGACAATGATGGATCTATGATCAGGGCTCTACATTACACTTGATTAGTTAGGTACATTCAGTATTCTTTTATCATACATTGTTCTTCAAACAATAACATTAGCATAACAGCTATGAAATGAGAATACTAAATGTAACAAGCCTAACTCTCATCAATCATCATATCTCAATACCTTCATCACAAGTCATCTCTAAAGCATGACCTTGATGGTAATTATGGCTCTCACAGCCCATTTTAATCCATAGGTTGCCATTGACAATGCATCAGGATATATCACTATTCATAAAGCTAAAGCATGCTTTCAATGAATATAGTTTCATAATCCATACCTGGATATGATCATCATCTCATGACAACCTGCATGGTTAATTCAACTGATAACAGTAAACAATTCATTCTAGAAGTTACACTTTTAAACTCTTAGAAGAGTCAAGTTCCCCAATATTCATCAATCATGGTTTACTATTCACAATACATGTCCTCTCCCTAGAATTAGGGTTTACTATTCACCTCATGGAGAATTGAACTCATATCATCATCATGTGTGAGAAACATCATCATTAAAGTTCCTAGAATAGATTAAGATTCACTAAACATCATAATTAGGGTTTCCATGATCTCACATAGGTGGATCATACCCTAATCATGCACATTCATGTGTATTGAATAAAAAACAAATTCATGTGTATTGAAGGTACTTTACTTAAGTTTCCACTATAAAGGGTACTTTCTCTCTCTTATGATACTTTCTCTCTCCTCTTACTAGTATATGGTGATAACACCACTCTAGATCAGGTTGAGTTAAGTCCTCATTGACTAGCATAAGCCAAAACATCATTAACATGTGATTAGGGTTTTATTAGAAAAAGGTATTACTCAATTAAACCCCTCAAGGGTATTTTGGTAATTTACCTCATGATCACCATCATGGGTCAATTCATTAATCACTTAGTCCCTTAATGTTCTAAGTTACCATTAGGGTTTAGATTAGATCACCATTGAACCAATTACAACTTCAAGTGATTATGTATAAATAACCTTGAAAACCTCCAAACGGTTTCAACCTTCAACCACCAAACGGTTTGAAACCGTTTGGGTGCGTTGACCGTTTGCTAGGTTTGAATCCAAGACCGCATGACCTCAAGGTCATTTTCCCAAACCGTTTGGGTGCATTGACCGTTTGGAAAGGTTGACTTTCCAAACCGTTTGAGCTTATGCGGTTTGAAACCGTTTGACCAACTTGTCTTGAGATCGATTGGTCCAAACGACCTTGAGATCGTTTGAGCCCAAACGGTCTTGAGACCGTTTGGACCCAAATGGTCTTGAGACCGTTTGGCCTCAAACGGTCTTGAGACCGTTTGGTCCAAATGGGTTCAAACCGTTTGGACCTCCAACATGGTTCAAAAGTTACAAATGTTTACGATTAAGTATGTTGAAGCCCTCAATTGGCCAAAGCCATGTTAACCACTTATAAATTGAGTCAATTAGGATGACACTCAATCAATTGGACACCAAATTAACCCTCAATTGAAAGCCAATTAGGGTTAAGTCCATCTCAATTAGAGTTTCAAATCGGATGGTCATCAATATTCAACAATGTGAATCAATTCAAGGTTGAACCTATCAATTGACCATCAATTGGGCCCAAACTTGGCCCAAACGGTCTTGAGATCGTTTGGATGACCTCCAAACGGTCTTGAGACCGTTTGCCCAAGAATTCATCAAAATCTAAGTTGATTTGATAGGGCTTGAACCTTAATTAAGTCACCAATCAGCAATTTGATTATTTCAATAACCCACTATAATTGGGCCCTCAATTGATCAAATTACCTTAACCCTAGACCTCCAAACGGTCTTGGGTTGACACCAAACGGTCTTGAGACCGTTTGGATGAGTTCCAAACGGTCTTGAGACCGTTTGCCCATCCAATCTTTGGACTCTAGTGAAAATTCATCAAGGTTTGATCTATTGAGTTGATCATCACATCAATACTTAATTGCAATATGATTTGGTACCTTTGGACCTTTAATTGGTCAACTATACTTGACCCCAGACCTCTAAACGGTCTTGGGTGATCCCCAGACGGTCTTGAGACCGTTTGGATGATTCCCCAAACGGTGTTGAGACCGTTTGGGCTAATCAACCCAAAATCTCTAATTAACTCATTGGAATTTCAGCACTGATTTCAATTAGGGTTTGCCCTAATGATTAGCCTTCAACTCATGACTTGTTTGGAATTAAGCCATAAAATTTGGTGAGTCATTAATCAACATTATTATGAACAGTAATACCAAACGGTCAACGCTTGGTCAACCATCCGAAACGGTCTTGAGACCGTTTGCCAAAAAAGGGCAAATTAAACAGATTGAAAATCAGAACTTAATTGAATTGGATTTGTTAATTGATTTGCTTATATCTCACGATTACTTTGGTGTTAACCCCTCAAATTTTGTGGGTGATTAGCCTATATAATTAGGAACAGGATTCCCATACGTTCGTGGCTTGGTCAACTGGACCAAATGGTCTTGAAGACCGTTTGCCTCCATGCGACCCTGAAACCGTTTGCCCACCAACCGGTTGTGCAAACCGCATGAGCAATGGTTTAGGACCGTTTAGTAAAGTGGAAATCCGTAGATAAGCATAGGAATTAACGCCCTTATCTTCTACCTCAAGAACAGTAGCAGTTCTTCACGATTTTGCTTGCAAGGATGCAAGGGAAGATAGGGAAGAAGAAGAAGAACTAGCAACTATATGCATAGAAAAAGATGTATAATCAAAGCATAAGGTTTAGAGTTATAAAACCCGCCTAAAGGTTGATCCTTGAGCTCCAAGCTTCCAAGCTTCAGGTCTTTAATGTCTTCTTTGAGCTCCACAGGTCGGCCAAGGTGAATTCTCCAAGGAAAAGTTGGGAAGGAATGGCTAGAAAGATAAAGCTAGGTGAGCTAGCCAAGAATTCAACCTTGAAATCGAGTTTCCTCCATGAATTCAAGCAAAAGGGATGATCCAAACTTACCTTGAACTCCCTGGTCGTTCTCCTATGCTCCAAAGCTCTGCCTTAGTCGGTTTGAGCAAGGGGGATAAGTGATGGAATGAAAGAAACATTCCTTTGCTTGCAAAGGAAGTGGTATTTATATTTTGGGTGAAAATTTCTCCACAAAGCTTCTACTTTATCCCATTTCTCATGTAAGTCCTTCCTTTCTTCTTTGCTCGTCCCTACCCCTTATTTATAAGGACAAACTCCTTCTAAGGTCAAGAATTGAAGGCAAAGAGGATCAACCCATCACTAAAGCATACACATAAAAGGGCTATTATACATACACCTTGATTATTCAATCACAAAGGTGTTCTTTTATCATATGATTATTCAAATGAAGTGACATTTTCATCATTTCTCTTCTAAATGATGCCAAGAGTCATAAAGGATATTTTAGATGATGTATTTTACAAGTTGCACCCCTCAAATTGGGTAAATTGCACTTTACACCAATTTAGGGTTTTCAAGTACAGGGGTTGCTTCCACAACTGCACCTTGGTGCTCAAGCTTGGGAAATCCCTCAACTTCATCATAAACATCCTCATGATGTCTCAACATCAGAGGAACTTCTCAACATGTGCAATTTGCAAGTTAATCCCTTAACTGGGTAATTTGCACATAGATCCCTGTATTACAAAACAATGCTACAACTTTATATATAAAGGAGAAAAATTGAAATATATGTTTCTGAGGGACTTAATTACATGCCCAAAGTTAATCACAAAGATTTAATTACATATTTAGGCAAAACACCTAGGGTTAGTTCATAACCCAGGTCAGGGATGTTACAAATTATCCACCCCTTACAAGGATTTCGTCCCCGAAATCGATAAAACGTATTAAGAGAAAAGGGCAGGGTATTTCTTTCTCATCTCATCCTCTAGTTCCCAAGTGGCTTCTTCAACACCACGGTGGTTCCAGAGGACTTTCACAAGGCTTAAATCTTTCTTCTTTAACTTTTTAATTCTGTTATCAAGGATTGACACTGGTCCTTCCTCATCAGATATATCATCATTCAATTCTACCTCCATAGGTTGTAGAACTGACTCAGTGTCTGGGTGACATTTCTTTAGCATAGAAATGTGAAACACAGGATGTAACCTCTGTAACTCTGGTGGCAGCTCTAGTTTATAGGCTACTTTTCCAATCCGTTCAATGATTGGATAAGGCCCCATAAATCTAGGAGCTAACTTCCCTTTCTTTCCAAACCGAAGGACTCCTTTCCAAGGCGAGACCTTGAGATACACTTTGTTTCCAACCTCGAACTCTAAGGGTCTACGACACTTGTCAGCATAAGATTTCTGCCTATATTGTGCAGTCTTAATCTGTTGCTGTATTACCTTAATCTTTTCTGTAGTTTGCTGTACAAGATCAGGTCCTAACAACTGATGCTCACCAGTCTCATACCAACACAAGGGTGATCTACAACGTCTACCATACAAGGCTTCATAAGGTGCCATATCAATACTATGCTGATAGCTATTGTTATTGGCAAACTCTATCAAGCTTAGGTGTAGATCCCAACTTCCGGTAAACTGGAGAACACATGTTCTCAACAGGTCTTCCAAGGTCTGTATGGTCCTTTCCGACTGTCCATCAGTCTGTGGATGAAAGGCCGTACTAAACCTTTACTGGATGCCTAAAGCATTATGAAGTTGTTCCCAAAAATGACTTGTAAACTGGGGACCTCTGTCAGAAACTATAGTGACAGGAACTCTGTGCAAACACACTATCTCTTGAACATATAACTGTGATAACCTTTTAGCAGAATAGGTTGTTTTGACAGGTAAGAAATGTGCTGTCTTAGTCAACCTATCTACAACTACCCAAATGGAGTCATGTCCTTTGCTTGTCCTGGGTAGGCCAACAACAAAGTCCATGGTCACATGGTCCCACTTCCACTGTGGTATGGGTAAAGGTTGCATTGTTCCTGTAGGCTTCTGGTGTTCAGCTTTAACTTGCTGACACACAGGACACCTCAGAACAAATTCTACAACATCCTTCTTCATTCCAGGCCATCAATACATATCTTTCAAGTTTCGATACATCTTGGTGCTCCCTGGATGCATGGCATACATCGAAGAATGAGCTTTATCCAGGACTAACTTCCTCAAGTTGTCCACATCCGACACTATCATCCTCCCATGATAACATGCTACATGATCATCTGAATCATGGAAACTATCTCGCTTCTCATTTCCATACTCCGATCTAATCTGCTGAACTACAACATCAACATGTTGTGCCTCCTTAATATGCTCTCTTAGGGTAGGTTTAATATGCATCTCAGCCATCAACCCGGCTAACAATGACACCTTGAACTGTACATTGTCTTGCCTCAAAGCGATAAGCATATCCCTTTTAGAGCATACTAAAGAGTTTAGTTGTGCCCTTTCCATGGTTGATGTTGCTGATTTCCTACTCAAGGCATCAGCAACCACATTAGCCTTCCCCGGATGGTAATCAATCGTACAATCGTAGTCCTTGATTAATTCCATCCAGCGACGTTGTCTCATATTGAGCTCATGCTGAGAGAAGATGTACTTAAGGTTCTTATGGTCAGTGAAAATCTGAAACGTCTCTCCATAAAGATAATGTCTCCAGATCTTCAGGGCATGAACTACAACAGCTAACTCCAGATCGTGTGTCGGATAATTCTCTTCGTGTTTCTTAAGCTGTCTAGAAGCAAAAGAAATTACTTGTTTATCCTGCATCAACACACACCCTAGTCCATTCTTAGAAGCATCACAGAAAACTATATATCCTTTGCCTTGCTCAGGTAGCACAAGTATGGGTGCACTTGTCAACTTCTCCTTCAACAGTTGGAAAGATTGCTGACACTTATCACTCCAAACAAAAGGAACATCTTTCCGGGTCAACTTAGTCAAGGGTAAGGCTATGGAACTGAAATTCTTAATGAACCTTCGATAATAGCCTACTAACCCCAAGAAGCTTCGAATCTCCGTCGGCGTCTTCGGTTGTTCCCACTGTAGAACAGATTCTACCTTTGTAGGGTCAACACGAATTCCCGATGCAGATATCACATGTCCAAGAAAAGATACCTCCGGCAGCCAGAACTCACACTTGCTAAACTTAGCATACATCTTATGTTCTCTTAGCAAGGTTAAAGCTTGGCGAAGATGCTGCTCATGGTACTGAGCATCCTTACTATAGATCAGAATGTCATCTATGAAGACGACAACACACTGATCAAGGAAGGGTCGAAAAACTCTATTCATGAGTTCCATGAATGCAGCTGGTGCATTGGTTAGTCCAAACGACATAACCGTAAACTCATAGTGACCATATCTTGTCCTAAAGGCAGACTTGGATATGTCACTATCCTTAATACGGAGTTGATGATATCCAGACCTCAGGTCTATCTTTGAGAAGACGGTTGCACCACGCAACTGGTCAAAGAGATCATCAATCCTCAGCAGAGGGTACTTATTCTTTATCGTTACTTTATTGAGTTGTCTATAATCAATGCACAACTGCATTGACCCATCTTTCTTTCTAACAAACAAAACCGGAGCACCCCATGGTGAAGTTCTTGGTCGGATAAAACCTTTCTCAAGTAACTCTTGAAGCTGTTTCTTGAGTTCTGCCATCTCAGCAGGCGCCATCCTATACGGTGTCTGGGCTATAGGTTTCGTGTCTGGGATCAAATTGATTTCAAAATCAATTTCCCGAGGTGGTGGTATACCAGGAAGTTCTTCAGGAAACACATCCTCGAATTCCCTGACTATGGGAACTTCAGCAGGATTGGAACTTTCCTTGGTAACATCTACCACATGGGCCAAGAATGCATAACATCCTTGCCTCAACAGCTTATCAACAACCATAGCTGATACAAGACAGGTGGGCAGAATCTTTCTTTCACCTTGAAAGATCCATGTGTTGCCTTCATCAGCAAACACAACCAACTTGGATTCACAATCCAAGACAACTCTATACCTTTCTAAGGTATCCATCCTGAGGATTATATCAAATCCTTGCATATCAAGTGGTATAAGGTCCACTTGAATGCGATGATCAGAAAAGAAGAGGATGCAGGGAGAACATACCTCCTACAAAATGGCAGACCCACTCAACAGAGTCTCCAACAACAAACTATCTGCCCTATGACTAACCGTCATATTGCAGTTACGAATCACTCTCCGAGTGATAAAAGAGTGTGTAGCACCCGGGTCAATCAGAACACATACAACACAGGATGTAGACATATCAGAATATAAAAGTTCCATCTGACCTGCCACTACCCGTGGATTGACCACTGCATCAGGTGGGTTCATAGCATAGAACCTTGCTGTCGCCTGGTGTTGAGGTGGTGCTGATGATCCAGCTTGAGACGCTTGTCCACGTCCTCGAGCTGCTCCTTGAGATTGCCTTCTCTGAGATCCCTGTTGACTCTGCCTCTGAGGTTGTGTCACACTGACATGCCTAGATCGGCAGTCCTTCATCAAGTGTCCCACCTTCCCACAGTTGTAGCAACTTCTTTCCAGTTGTTGTGGTCTTGGTGGTCTAGTAACTGACATTGATGCAGAACTGTGAGTCTCTTGTTGAGGTAGGCTTCGTCCCCTGCCTCTACTTGGTGACCACTGAGTTTGGGAGCTTGATCTGGGTGGTGGAGGGTTAGGTACAGAGAATCTCGGTTTCTTGAAATCCCTAGATGAAGAACCCTAGAACTGTGCATATCTTTTCTGGGTTTGCCTCTTCTCAACCACAGATCTCTCTATCCTTCGGACTGACTCAACGAAGGCAGAGAATCTCTCTCGGTTTTCTAAGGCAGACACATGGGTTGATATATCATCATTCAAACCCTTCTCGAATCTCCTGATTCTTTCCTCTTCTGTGGCAGCCATGTGCGGACAGAACCACAGCAACTCCATGAACTTAGCGTCATATTCGCTAATGTTCATCATGCCCTGCCTCAAACTCTCAAACTGAGAGATCTTCTCATCTAGGAAGGTCTTTGGAAAATATCTATTGATAAATTCCCGATGAAACTCTTCCCACGAGGACTCTATTCCATGTCTCTTCTGCTCTTCCATGTTCCACCAGTGACCAGCACTGCCTTTGAGAAGATAGACAGCATGTCTAACCTTCTCAGCCTCCGGGATATTAAGAATCCTGAAAGCCTTCTCCAACTCTGTTAACCACAGATCAGCATCTGCGGGGTCGGCAGTCCCAAAGTACTCGGTAGCTCCGACACGACGAAGTTGCTCGAACATCTTACCGATACCTTGTCCTTCAGGCTGGGCAGGTGCCCTAGGTGCAGGCATGGGCATCTTGTCGGTGATGTGTGTCATGGCAGTCATAAACTGTCCGAACATAGTTTGAACAGCTGGGTTACCCATCTCAGCTGGGTCAAACTGGGGTGGTTCAGGTGCAGGCTGTTCTATTTCTGGAACCCTTGCACCGCCTCGAGGTGCACAAGCACTACTCTCTACCACGTACTCATCATGTGGCTCTACCATCCTTATGTATCTTCTTCTCTTGAGGAGCAGAAGATTCTATTAGATAAGGAAGAGATACTAAGGATAGACTCGACATCCTAAGTCCTATGACTCTGTAGACTCAGCGAACCTAGAGCTATGATACCACTAATTGTGGGCTCTGATCTCCAAACCACGATATAAACACGATTTAAACTTAGCAGAAGTGATTCGATTAGCAGCGGAATACCAAAAATCAGCGGAAATTAAAACTATTTGAGATAAAGCATTGAAACCATAAAACTTCCTTCATAAAAGGAGATAAACTGTTTACATCTCAGATAATTACTTCTTGAGTAATTATATACAACATGATACAAAATCTCAAGAACTCATAACCAAAATCTCAGACCAAAAGACTCCAGGACCTGAGAGTACAGAGGACACATAGGACTGACTCTAACTACACCACAGGGCAGGCTAAATCTCCACCTGAGATTTTACTGCTACTCCTGGTGCTGCTGCTGCTGGGACTGGTCACCTGTAGACCTGTTCCTCCGTCTTCGACATCCACCTAAAAAGTTGAAGTCTACGGGGTGAGACAATTTTACATAATTGTCCCAGCGAGAGTTATAACTCTCCGCCAGAAGCTTTATTATAGTACCTCAAAGAATAACTTAAGCAGTAAAAGCTTCAAAGTTTTCAACATCAGATTTAATAGTAAGCATGAGTTCAACTGTTATGAAACATGAAGACATTTGCACTATACAGTGTAACATCAATCAATCAACTCGTAGTTATCTCTAATAGGTATGCTATGCTGTGGATTATGTTTTTCAAACATTATTTTTATGCCCTGTGGAGATGAGGTTTACCACTCATACTCCAACCAATCACTACTAAGTGCCTTGGTATCAAACTAGGTCATCGAAAGAGCCGGATTCTCATGAACTTCACCTTCCTCAGTCAGTAAGAGGATTACTTGTAGGACATCTCGTGCCTCTACTATAATAGCTTACCATGGTAATCTGGTCCTTCGCTATTTTAGAGTTACAGTGGCGTTCTGTACTCTCTTCGTCATCAGGAAATTTCATGTTTATCTTCCACTGATACGGATATCTGTGCTTTCTTCGTCATCAGGAGGTTTCATGTTTACCATCCACTGATACGGTATAGGATTGTAGTGAAGGATTGATGGATTACACATCTACATCAAACACCTACACTCGGATGTAAGGTTCTACACATCCATATACCCCACATACTCAAAAGTATGTGATCTAGGAGTTCCCTTAGGAAAACCTGTTTCACCATCATTTGATCTCTGACAATGATGGATCTATGATCAGGGCTCTACATTACACTTGATTAGTTAGGTACATTCAATATTCTTTTATCATACATTGTTCTTCAAACAATAACATTAGCATAACAGCTATGAAATGAGAATACTAAATGTAACAAGCCTAACTCTCATCAATCATCATATCTCAATACCTTCATCACAAGTCATCTCTAAAGCATGACCTTGATGGTAATTATGGCTCTCACAGCCCATTTTAATCCATAGGTTGCCATTGACAATGCATCAGGATATATCACTATTCATAAAGCTAAAGCATGCTTTCAATGAATATAGTTTCATAATCCATACCTGGATATGATCATCATCTCATGACAACCTGCATGGTTAATTCAACTGATAACAGTAAACAATTCATTCTAGAAGTTACACTTTTAAACTCTTAGAAGAGTCAAGTTCCTCAATATTCATCAATCAGGGTTTACTATTCACAATACATGTCCTCTCCCTAGAATTAGGGTTTACTATTCACCTCATGGCAAATTGAACTCATATCATCATCATGTGTGAGAAACATCATCATTAAAGTTCCTAGAATAGATTAAGATTCACTAAACATCATAATTAGGGTTTCCATGATCTCACATAGGTGGATCATACCCTAATCATGCACATTCATGTGTATTGAATAAAAAACAAATTCATGTGTATTGAAGGTACTTTACTTAAGTTTCCACTATAAAAGGGTACTTTCTCTCTCTTATGATACTTTATCTCTCCTCTTACTAGTAGATGGTGATAACACCACTCTAGATCAGGTTGAGTTAAGTCCTCATTGACTAGCATAAGCCACAACATCATTAACATGTGATTAGGGTTTTATTAGAAAAAGGTATTACTCAATTAAACCCCTCAAGGGTATTTTGGTAATTTACCTCATGATCACCATCATGGGTCAATTCATTAATCACTTAGTCCCTTAATGTTCTAAGTTACCATTAGGGTTTAGATTAGATCACCATTGAACCAATTACAACTTCAAGTGATTATGTATAAATAACCTTGAAAACCTCAAAACGGTTTCAACCTTCAACCACCAAACGGTTTGAAACCGTTTGGGTGCGTTCACCGTTTGCTAGGTTTGACTCCAAGACCGCATGACCTCAAGGTCATTTGCCCAAACCGTTTGGGTGCGTTGACCGTTTGGAAAGGTTGACTTTCCAAACCGTTTGAGCTTATGCGGTTTGAAACCGTTTGATCAACTTGTCTTGAGATCGATTGGTCCAAACGACCTTGAGATCGTTTGAGCCCAAACGGTCTTGAGACCGTTTGGACCCCAATGGTCTTGAGACCGTTTGGCCTCAAACGGTCTTGAGACCGTTTGGACCTCCAACATGGTTCAAAAGTTACAAATGTTTACGATTAAGTATGTTGAAGCCCTCAATTGACCAAAGACATGTTAACCACTTATAAATTGAGTCAATTAGGATGAGCCTCAATCAATTGGACACCAAATTAACCCTCAATTGAAAGCCAATTAGGGTTAAGTCCATCTCAATTAGAGTTTCAAATCGGATGGTCATCAATATTCAACAATGTGAATCAATTCAAGGTTGAACCTATCAATTGACCTCCAATTGGGCCCAAACTTGGCCCAAACGGTCTTGAGATCATTTGGATGACCTCCAAACGGTCTTGAGACCGTTTTACCAAGAATGCATCAAAATCTAAGTTGATTTGATAGGGGTTGAACCTTAATTAAGTCACAAATCAGCAATTTGATTATTTCAATAACCCACTATAATTGGGCCCTCAATTGATCAAATTACCTTGACCCTAGACCTCCAAACGGTCTTGGGTTGACACCAAACGGTCTTGAGACCGTTTGGATGAGTTACAAACGGTCTTGAGACCGTTTGCCCATCTAATCTTTGGACTATAGTGAAAATTCATCAAGGTTTGATCTATTGAGTTGATCATCACATCAATACTTAATTGCAATATGATTTGGTACCTTTGGACCTTTAATTGGTCAACTATACTTGACCCCAGACCTCTAAACGGTCTTGGGTGATCCCCAAACGGTCTTGAGACTGTTTGGATGATTCCCCAAACGGTCTTGAGACCGTTTGGGCTAATTAACCCAAAATCTCTAATTAACTCATTGGAATTTCAGCACTGATTTCAATTAGGGTTTGCCCTAATGATTAGCCTTCAACTCATGACTCGTTTGGAATTAAGCCATCAAATTTGGTGAGTCATTAACCAACATTATTATGAACAGTAATCCCAAACGGTCAATGCTTGGTCAACCATCTTAAACGGTCTTGAGACCGTTTGCCCAAAAAGGGCAAATTAAACAGATTGAAAATCAGAACTTAATTCAATTGGATTTGTTAATTGATTTGCTTATATCTCACGATTCCTTTGGAGTTAACCCCTCAAATTTTGTGGGTGATTATCCTATATAATTAGGAACAGGATTCCTATACGGTCGTCGCTTGGTCAACTGGACCAAACGGTCTTGAAGACCGTTTGCCTCCATGCGACCCTGAAACCGTTTGCCCACCAAACGGTTGTGCAAACCGCATGAGCAATGGTTTAGGACCGTTTAGTAAAGTGGAAATCCGTAGATAAGCATAGGAATTAACGCCCTTATCTTCTACCTCAAGAACAGTAGCATTTCTTCACGATTTTGCTTGCAAGGATGCAAGGGAAGATAGGGAAGAAGAAGAACTAGCAACTATATGCATAGAAAAAGATGTATAATCAAAGCATAAGGTTTAGAGTTATAAAACCCGCCTAAAGGTTGTTCCTTGAGCTCCAAGCTTCCAAGCTTCAGGTCTTTAATGGCCTCTTTGAGCTCCACAGGTCGGCCAAGGTGAATTCTCCAAGGAAAAGTTGGGAAGGAATGGCTAGAAAGATAAAGCTAGGTGAGCTAGCCATGAATTCAACCTTGAAATCGAGTTTCCTCCATGAATTCAAGCAAAAGGGATGATCCAAACTTACCTTGAACTCCCTGGTCGTTCTCCTATGCTCAGAGATCTTCCTTAGTCGGTTTGAGCAAGGGGGATAAGTGAGGGAATGAAAGAAACGTTCCTTTGCTTGCAAAGGAAGTGGTATTTATATTTTGGGTGAAAATTTCTCCACAAAACTTCTACTTTATCCCATTTCTCATCTAAGTCCTTCCTATCTTCTTTGCTCGTCCCTACCCCTTATTTATAAGTAAAAACTCCTTCTAAGGTCAAGAATTGAAGGCAAAGAGGATCAACCCATCACTAAAGCATACACATAAAAGGGCTATTATACATACACCTTGATTATTCAATCACAAAGGTGTTCTTTTATCATATGATTATTCAAATGAAGTGACATTTTCATCATTTCTCTTCTAAATGATGCCAAGAGTCATAAAGGATATTTTAGATGATGTATTTTACAAGTTGCACCCCTCAAATTGGGTAAATTGCACTTTACACCAATTTAGGGTTTTCAAGTACAGGGGTTGCTTCCACAACTGCACCTTGGTGCTCAAGCTTGGGAAATCCCTCAACTTCATCATAAACATCCTCATGATGTCTCAACATCAGAGGAACTTCTCAACATGTGCAATTTGCAAGTTAATCCCTTAACTGGGTAATTTGCACATAGATCCCTACATTACAAAACAATGCTACAACTTTATATATAAAGGAGCAAAATTGAAATATATGTTTCTGAGGGACTTAATTACATGCCCAAAGTTAATCACAAAGATTTAATTACATATTTAGTCAAAACACCTAGGGTTAGTTCATAACCCAGGTTAGGGATGTTACAATCATATTACAGAAAGCTACAAATACACCATAAACGTCACTTTTATTATGCATATGAAAGAACCAACTGAATCTATTATAATCATCAGTAAGTAATGCATAGTAGTAGATTTTTTGATCAGAAGGCACATGTGCCTTTCCCCACAAATCATAATGGAGAATTTGAAATTGTCATATTGACCTTATATACTGATGACTAGTAGGTAATCTCTTACTTTTACTATGTTTACAACTATTACAAACACCAATTAGCGTTTCACACATGAAATTATTATTTTTGCTTAATTGTTGATTTTTTTTCTTCTTATTTGATGCCCAAAAAACATGTGTCACAACTTCTCATCAACTTTATTGCATTGTTTAGAAAAGAAAATTTAGGACTGAAGAGGATGTACTTTGATCCTTTGAATGACAGTCAATAAATTCCACTCTCACATTTCCCTTTATCTAGCATGATGTGTGTCCTGCAGTCCTTTACATAGACCATATCATTAATAATGATTAGATAGCAGAGAAACATAGATGTCAATTTAGAGACAAATAATAGATTTCTCTTGATAGATGGAACAAATAGAATATGTTTAAGTGATATCAAAAATATTGTATTAAGTTTCACATTTATAGTGTGTGTAATTGGAAGAAAGTTTCCATTTCTTATCGTGATAGTATCTTTTCCCTTGTAGACACAAATATTTTGAAGCATACCTGAGTCTTACACAACATGGTCAGTAGCACCTGAGTCAGTGTGCCACTAAAATATCTATGCTTTTCATTTAGTCTCATAGCCACAAGAGATGCAATGGTATTTTCGTCAAAGCTGGCTATGTAGTGATATTTTGGTACAAATGATCCAATATATACCATATTTTTAGACATTGTTCCCTCCTTTTCCATATATTTGACAATCAGGAACGAATCTGATGTTGTTTTCCTGTGAATTGTTGAATGTACCTTGACTACCTTACTTAGTAGCATGTGAGAAGCCTCTGCATGTGAAATAAATAGATTACAATTCTTAGCTGATCCACTTCCTAAATTCCTTGGATATACTTATTGTTTTGAGCTCTTCCTCGTCCCCTATTGAAATTGATAGTGTTATGAAATTGATGCCTATTGTCAGGTACATGATGTACAAATGCATCTTCTCACTCTTGTTTGCATACGATCAAGTGGTCGCACCTAGTCAACGAGCCTTTCTCCTTCTGAAATCTTTTAGTAGGGATATTAGGCTAGAGTGGGAGGAAATAGGTGGCTTCAACATTGAGATGAATAACCCTTCATATTCTAAACTATCAAGTACATTGATTCTCTTTCATAATGATGATTCTCTTCACAGTGGGAACAACATGATTCCAACCTTCTCTCCACTCTTCCATGGAACCTCATATTGCTAGTATCATAGACTATCGAGTCAGTTTGGGATAATCTCCAACTGACGTACTCCAACTACATCATCATATGTATGACATGACAGTTGAGATGTACATCTTTATCATGAGGAGCAAAGTCTACAACAATATTTTGGATAGGTCACTAACATCATAGAAGATCTAAACAATTTTCTTCCAATCTCCACCAATCTTGTTAAACTCCAAAATTTGTGAGATAAGATGGCTATCATAAAGTCCTTTCCAGTCTTTGCAAGATATATGATAGAGTTAGAAGATAAATTCTATCAAGGGTAGAGCTTCCCTCCTTTACATAAGCATATTAACATGTGTCCAATGCGTTCCTCAAGAAAAACTCTTCAATAAATCCTACCATATATTTGTAACATCCCTGACCTGGGTTATGAGTTAACCCTAGGTGTTTTGCCTAATTATGTAATTAAGATACTGGTGATTATCTTTTTGCATGTAATTAAGTTCCTGAGGAACATACTTTTCCTTTTATGTTCCTTTTAAACAATGTTGAATTGATTGTTTTGTAATACAGGGACCTATGTGCAATTTACCCAGTTAGAAGGGTTAACTTGCAATTTGCACATGTTGAGATGTTCGTCTGATGTTGAGACATCATAATAATTATTATGGTAAAGTTTGAGGGATTTCCCAAGCTTGAGCACCAAGGTGCAGCTGTGGAAGCAATCCCTGTGCTTGAAACCCTAAATTGGAGTAAAGTGCAATTTACCCAATTTGAGGGGTGCAACTTGTAAAATACACCATCTAAAACATCTTGTAAGACTCTTGTCATCATTTAGAGAAAAAAGGATGAAGAAGTCACTTCAATTGAATAATCATATAATGAAAAACACCTTTGTGATTTAATAATCAAGGTGTAAGTACTATAGCCTTTTATGTGTGTGCTTTAGTAATAGGTTGATCTTCTTTGCCTTCATTTCTTGACCTTAGAAGAAGGTTGTCCTTAGAAATAAGAATAAGGGACGAGCAAAGAAGAAAGGAGGGACTTAGTTGAAAATAAGGAAAACCTATGTGCCTATGTTGAAATTCCACCTAAGTATATAAGCCTTCTTCCCCTCTTTACTAGGGAACATTTCTTTCGTTTCCTTCACTGTTCCCCCTTGCTCAACCGACTAAGGAGAGCTCTGGAGCTCAGGAGGACGACCAGGGGAGTGCAAGGTAGGTTTGGATCCTTCCTTTTTCTTAAACTCTTGGATGAAACTCGAATTCAAGGTCAAATTCATGGCTAGCTCACTTAGCTCTATCTTTCTAGCCATCTCTTCTCAACTTTTCTTGGAGGATTCACCTTGTCCGACCTGTGGAGCTTCTAGGACGCCATTAAAGGCTTGGAGCTCAAGGAGCAAGCTTTAGGTGGGTTTTATAACTCTAAACCTATGCTTTGTTATATACATATTTTCTATGCTTTTAGTTGCTAGTTCTTCTTCTTCCCTATCTTCCCTTGTTTCCTTGCAAGCAAATCCGTGAGGAACTGTTTCTGTTCTTGAGCTAGAAGATGAGGGCGTTATTTCCTATGCTTATCCACGGTTTTCCACTTTACCATACAACCTCAACCAATTGCCCATACGGTTTGCAAAACCGTTTGATGGGCAAACAGTTTCAAGGTCGTATGAAGGCATACGGTCTCAAGACCATATGGCCGCGTTGACCAAGTGTGGACCGTATGGGAATCCCATTCAAAATTATGTAGGTTAATCACCCACAAAATGTGAGAGGTTAACTTCAAAGGAATCGTGAGATATAGGCAAAACAATTAGCAAATTCAATTGAATTTAGTTCTGATTTTCAATCTGCTTAATTTGCCCTTTTTGGGAAAATGGTCTCAAGACCGTATAAGATGGTTGACTAAGTGTTGACCGTATGCGATTACTGTTCATAATGATGTTAATTAATGACTCACCAAATTTTATGGACTAATTCCAAACGAGTTAAGAGTTGAAGGTTGATTACTAGGGCAAACCCTAATTGAAATCAGTGCTGAAATCACAATGAGCTAATTTGAGATTTTGGGTTGATTAGCCCAAACGGTCTCAAGACCGTTTGGGGAATCATCTTTGGGGATCACCCAAGACCGTATGGAGGTCTGGGGTCAAGTATAGTTGACCAATTGAAGGTACAAAGATACCAAATTACATTGAAATTAAGTATTGATGTAATGATCAACTCAATAAATCAAACCTTGATGAATTTTCACTAGAGTCCAAAGGATGGATGGGAAAACGGTCTCAAGACCGTTTGGAACTCATCCAAACGGTCTCAAGACCGTTTGGTGACAACCCAAGACCGTTTGGAGGTCTAGGGTTAAGGTAATTTGATCAATTGAGGGCCCAATTACAATGGGTTATTGAAATAATCAAATTGCTGATTTGTGATTTAATTAAGGTTCAACCCCTATCAAATCAATCTAGATTTTGATGAATTCTTGGGCAAGACCGTTTGGAGTATATCCAAACGATCCCAAGACCGTTTGGGCCAAGTTTGAGCCCATTTGGAGGTCAATTGATGGGTTCAACTTCGATTTGATTCACATTGTTGAGTGTTGATGGTTGAACGTTTATAGACCTTAATTGAACCAACTCCAACCCTAATTGGATATCAATTGAGGGTCAATTGAGTGACCAATTGGTTAAGGCTAACCCTAATTGTCTCAATTGATAAGTGGTTAGCAAGCTTGAGACCAATTGAAGGCTTCAACATAGGAAACCCTAATCGAGTTTACCCTTTGAACCACCTTGGAGGTCCATACGATCTTGAGCTTTTGAGGTCATTCGACCTCAAGACCGTATAAGGTCATTCGACCTCAAGACCGTATAAGGTCATTCGACCTCAAGACCGTATAAGGTCATTCGACCTCAAGACCATATAAGGTCATTCGACCTCAAGACCGTATAAGGTCATTCGACCTCAAGACCGTATAAGGTCATTCGACCTCAGGACCGTATAATGTCATTCGACCTCAAGACCGAATGAGTCCATTCGACCTCAAGACCGAATGAGACCATTCAACCTCAAGACCGAATGAGGGTAAACGGTCTTGAGTTTTATACGGTCTTGAAGTCAACCAAACCTTAAACGGTCTACAAAGCTTAAACGGTCTACAACCTTATACGATCTCAGGATCGTTTGAAGGTTGAAGGTGTGAAACCTATTGGAGACTTTTGAAGTTAAGTCTGCCTAATGCCTTGAAGGCTTAAATGGTTTAATAGTTGTTCAACCTAAACCCTAATGATACCAAAAGATATTAAGGGTCAAGTGGTTAGTAAATTAAACCATGATGATGATCAATGTGTAATTTACCATAATACCCTTGAAAGGTTCAATTGAGTGAAACCTTGTTCTAATCAAACCCTAATCACTCAATAGTGGTGATTTGGTCTATGTTAATCAAAGTGGACTTAACCCAACCTGATCTAGATTGGTGTTATCACCATCTACAAGTATGAGGAGAGAGAAAGTATCTTAAGAAAGAGAAAGTACCCTTTTATGATGGAAATTCAAGTAAAGTATCTTCAATACACATGAATGTGCATGATTAGGGTATGATCCACCTATGTGAGATCATGAAACCCTAATTATGATAAATGATGAATCTTAAACTAATATGAGATCATCAATGATGATGTTCCTCATACATAATGATGTTATGAGTTCAATTCACCATAATGTGAATAGTAAACCCTAATTCAAGGGTGATGACATGCAATATGAGTAGCAAACTCTAATTGATGAGAATCAGAGAACTTAGCTCTTATGACAAGAGTGGAAAGTATATTCTTGTTTTGAATTACCATTATCATTTGAATTAACCATGCAGGTCCTGATATGAAGGTGATCATATCCAGGTATGAATGATGATACTATATTCATTAAAAGCATGTTGTAAGCTTTATGAATAAGTAAAATATCTTGATGCCTTGTCAATGGCATCTTATGATTTTTAATGGGCTGTGAGAGCCATGAAAACCATCAAGGTCATGCTTTAGAGATGACTTGTGATGAGTATAATGAGAAATGATGATTGATGAGAGTTAGGCTTGTTACATTTAGTATTCTTCTTTCATAGCTGTTATGCTACTGTTATTGTTTGAAGAACAATGTATGATATTAAAAGAATACTGAATGTACCTAACTAATCAAGTGTAATGTAGAAGCCCTGATCATAGATCCATCATTGTCAGAGATCAAATGATGGTGAAACATGTTTCCTACGGGAACTCCTGGATCACATACTGTTGAGTATGTGGGGGTATATGGATGTGTAGAACCTTACATCCTAGTGTAGGAATTTGATGTAGATGTATAATCCGTCAATCCTTTACTACAAAACTCATACCGTATCAGTGGATGGTAAACATGAAATCTCCTGATGACGAAGAGAGTACAGAACGCCACTGTAACTCTAAAATAGCGAAGGACCAGATTACCCTGGTGAGCTATAATGGTAGAGACACAAGATGTCCTACAAGTGATCCTCTTACTGACTGAGGAAGGTGAAGGTCATGAGAATCTGGCTCTTTCGATGACCTAGTATGATACTAAGGCACTTAACAATGATTGGTTGGGGTATGAGTGGTAAACCTCATCTCCACAGGGCATAATAATAAGAATGTTTGAAAAACATAATCTACAACGTAGTATACCTGTTAAAGGTAACTATGAGATAATTGATTGATGTTACACTGTATAGTGCATATGTTCTTCATGCTTGATAAATGTTGAGCTCTTGTATACAACTGTATCTGCTATTGAATACTTTGTAAGCTTTTACTGCTTAAGTTATTCTTTGATATTATAATAAAGCTTCTGGCGGAGGGTTATAACTCTCGCTGGGGCAATTATGTACAATTGTCTCACCCCGTAGACTTCAACTTTTTAGGTGGACATCGGAGACGGAGGAACAGGTCTACAGGTGACCAGTCCCAGCAGCAACAGCACCAGGAGCAGTAGTAAATCTCAGGTGGAGATTTAGCCTGCCATGTGGTGTAGTTAGAGTTAGTCCTATGTGTCCTCTGTACTCTCAGGTCTTGGAGTCTTTTGGTTATGAGTTCTTGAGATTTTGTATCCTGTTGTATATAATTACTCAAGAAGTAATTATCATGAGATGTAAACAGTTTATCTCCTTTTATGAATGAAGCTTTATGGATTCAAGCTCTTGTCTCGAAAAGTTTTAATTTCCCGTGATTTTTGTCTTCCGTTGTTAATCGATTCGCTTCCGCTAAGTTTAAATTGTGTTTATATCGTGGTTTGGAGATCAGAGCCCACAATATTCATATGCCTTCATCTCTCACAACACCACCAACCTATCTTCTAGAGGATGTGGTCATGGTGGGAGAGGGGGATGACACTCTGGGGGTAGAGGATGACCCGAGTATACTCTTTGAGGCAAAAAGGGTTACTAGAAGAACATGTCCTACTCTATTCATGGTTTTCCATCTCAGGTTCCTACTACTATTGTCAATCTCACTTCCACTAAAGAGCCTACCAAGAAAAATTCTCATCAGATCAAGATAAGTGTTGAAAATATAATCAACTTCTTTAGATCCAGACATCCCAACAAGCATCCTCATATGTTGCTTCATATGTTTAGATGCTAGGCACATCCAAATATTCTACAACCTACATAAGTCGAACCCCAAACACATGTTCATCATTCTAGATACTCGTTCTGGTGCAATAAATCATATTGTAGGTATACCTAGTCTTATCCCCAATATGTCCACCAAAAGAGCTAGTAACTCTAAAATCACGATTATGAATGGATCTTCAGTTGCCATTTAGGGAATGGGGACCATATTTCCCCTTCCTCATATCAACATACCATGTTACCTTTTTATTCCTTCATTTCCATTTAATTACTATCTCTATGACTCCATCATATTTGACCCCGATCTATATTTTATACATGACCTTCAGACAAAGGTAGTCATTGGTATCGGGTATGAGGAAGCCGATCTCTGCTATTCAGGTAGGGATATGAAGGCTTTCATTTTTGTATTTCCTCTTCACATCCACAATCTCCTTGGTCACTTATCTCTCGAAAAGCTTTGCATTTTACATATTCAATTTTCCATTTAGATAAACTTGATTGTGAATCTTGTCAACTAGGAAAGGACCATAGATCAAAATTTTAATCTATAAATGTTATGTGTATAGAATCTATCCTCCATATTGTTCACTCAGAAGTTCAGAGACCTAGGAAGGTCTCCTCCAATCATGGGTTTTGATATTTTGTTACTTTTATTTATGAATCCTCTAGAAATGCATTGTTATATCTCATGAAAGATTTTTCAAAAAATTTCTTTATTGTGCAATTTTTTAGGGTCTTGAAATCAAAACATAATTCTCTTAAAGCAGTCAAAATTTTCAAACCAACAATGGACAAGAGATCCTCAATCATGCACTCACCTCATTTATTTCTAGTAAAGGAATTATTCATCAATCTTCTTGTCCCCATTATCCCAAAAAATGAGATTGCAATATGAGAAAGTAGGCATGTTATCAAAAGGACAAGAACTCTTCTTCACCATATGAATCTTCCCTACCATTTTTGAGGGGACAATGTCCTTACGACTATCTACCTCATTAATTTATGCCTTCACCTACTTTACATTATCAAATCCCATTTAGATTTTATATCCTAACGACATACTATATAGTGTTCCTCCTACAATCTTTGGGTGTGTTAGTTTTGTTCATAATTTAGGTAATGGACAAGACAAGCTTAATCTTGAATACTGAAATGTGTCTTTCTGACATATTCCAAAACTAAAAGGGGTATCACTATTATAATGATACCACACATCATTATTTGGTATCCACAGATAATGGCCAAGACAAGCTTAGTCTTGAATACTGAAATGTGTCTTTCTGACATATTCCAAAACTAAAAGGGGTATCACTATTATAATGATACCACACATCATTATTTGGTATCCACAGATGTCAAATTTTTTGAAGACCACATGTACTTTGAAAAATCCATAGAAACATCTCATAATTCTTCAAAAATCTCCCCTCATTCTCAGTTGCCATTGATCCTACACAAAATCCATTGCTTAATGCTAGTGACCCATCCATATTTCCATGTACCAATCAAGCAAGTTCTTTACATAACCCTGCATAGGTACAAGATGACATGACATCTCTCAATCCTCCTCCAATCACTACTGCCTCTGGAGGTTCTACAGATCCCAATTATCTGTCTATTACCCTAAGGAAAGGGAAGAATTCTTGCACTATCCATCCTATTTCTAATTTTGTGTCTTATGATTTCTTATCTGCTACATATGCTACATTTATTTCCAACCTATATAATGTCTCAATACAACATAGTATCTCTGTTTCACTAAATCACTCGGTTTGGAAATAAGTTATGGAGGATTATATGGCTGCTTTTTCTAAAAATGGCACATGGATTCTAGTGCCCACTCCTCTAGATAAACTAGTAGTTAGTTGTAGATGGGTTTACGTAGCTGAAGTTGTCTAGATGTGACTATTGACCATCTTAAAGAAAGACTCATCACAAAAGGCTACACCCAACTTTATGGGGAAGATTATCTAGATTCATTTTATCTGGTGGGCAAGATGACACCTGTTCATCTATTCATCTCATTAGCTGTTCACTTCTCTTGGCCATTGCATCAGCTGGATATCAAGAATGCCTTCCTTATTGGTGACTTGACTGAAGAAATCATTATGGAGCTTACACTTGGGTTCGTTGCTCAGGGGAGTCTCATATTGTCTTTCAACTTCATAATACTTACATGGGCTGAAGCAGTCACCCCAAGCGTGGTTCAGGAAGTTCAATCAATCTATTGAAGCATTTGGTCTACAAAAATTTTCTATCAACCACTTTCTTTTCTATCAACATGTATCCTCTAGTTCCAATCATTTATGTGGATGGCATTTTTATTGCATGTGATGATCACCAAGGAATTGCACCTCTAAAATAGTTTTTTCATGGCAAGCTTTAGACCAAAGATCTTGGCATCTCAAACATTTCCTTGGTGTTGATGTGGTAAGATCCAAAGATAGGACTGCCATCTCTTAGCGGTAGTACATTATATATCTCCTTGAAGAAATAGGCATCTTGGGATCAAAACATGCAAAATCACCTATGGATCCTAAAATTAAATTGTATAAAGATCATGGGGAGCCACTTGTTGATCCTAGAGATACATACGATTGGTTGGGAGACTAAATTATCTCATGGTTACTTGACCAAACATCTTGTTTGATACAAGTGTGGTTAGTCAATTCATGGAGAAACTACATACTGGTCACTAGGACACCGTTATTCACATCCTTCATTATCTCAAATAATCCCGATAGAAAGATCTCCTTTACACTAGTCATGGGAACCTAAAGGTGCATGCATTTTTGATGCCGACTAGGTAGGCTCTGTCATTGATTGATGATTTGTGACTAGATATTGTGCCTTTATAGGAGCTAACCTGGTCTCTTGTAAGATAAAGAAGCAGCATGTCATTTCTTGCTCAAGCATAGAATCTAAATATCAGGAGAAGGTGCAAGGGATCAAACTAGGGAGGAACCTGTACCTGAGATTCCTCATCTTGATCAAGCTGCATTAGAGAATCCAGCCTTCCATACCATGTTTAGCCAGTTTATGGCAACTATGACACACATGGAAGATAGGATGCCACCACCTACACCTAGGGCACCAACCCACAATGAGGGATATGGAGCCGGTAAGACTTTTGAGAGACTTCGTCGGGTTGGAGCCATAAATTATGCTGGTACAGCTGATCCAATAGATTTTGATTTGTGGCTGACGAAGCTGGAGAAGGCTTTCAGGATCCTTGATATTCCTAAAGCCGAGAAGGTAAGACATGCTGTGTACCTCCTAAAAGGGAGTGCTGGTCACTGGTGGATTATAGAAGAAGATAAGAGGCTAGGTGAAGAAATTGGATGAGAGGTATTCCGACGAGAATTCGTCAGTAGATACTTCCCTAAGACGTATCTAGATGAGAAGATCTCTCAATTTGAGAGGATCAGACAAGGATAGATGAATGTTAGCAAGTATGAAGCTAAGTTCATGGAGCTGTTGCGTTTTTGTCCACATATGGCAGTTAATGATGAGGAAAGAATTTGACATTTGGAGAAGGGATTGAATGCTAAACTGACCACTCCTGTGTCTGCTTTAGAGAACAGGGAGAGGTTTGCCACTTTTGTGGAGTCGGTAAGGAGGATAGAAAGGTCTGAAATCGAGAAACGATAGACCAGTGGTAAGAAGGTGTACACCCAATTTCAAGGGCAAAGATCCAAAAGTTTTAAGAAGCCAAGATTTTCTACATCGACAACATCATCAAGATTCAATACCCAGATGCAATGGACGTCAAGTAAGGGTAGGGACCGTAGTATTGCTCCAAGTAGAGCCCCTGACATAGCATCAACATCAGTGACTGGATCTTACAAACCCTATCTTGCAACCAGAATCTGTTACCAATATAGACAACCGGGACATCTAGTAAAGGATTGTTCAGATGGGGATACAATGGTGACTCAACCCCAGGGGCAGAGTCAACAAGGCTCACAAAGGAGGTAGTTTTCTAGTAACAATAGAGGATGTGGACGAGCATCCCAAGATGGTTCATCAACACCTAACAATCAAGCACAGGGTCAACAACAAGCAACTATGAGGTTCTATGCAATGAATCAATCTGATGCAATAGTCAACCCTCAGGTTGTGATAGGTCAGATGAAATAGATTCATTCTGATATTTGTTTTCATGATTCTATGTGTTAAAAATAAGAAAGTAGTTGTTTTTGAATTTCCTCTGACCAGTCCTATAAGGACACAAGGAAGATGAGAACTTACATTTTACTCAGTATTCCTTAAAATGCTTTATAATCTCTCTTATCTGTGTGATAAAAGATGAGATATAGAAGTGATGCCTGAAGAAAATCCAGGAATGAAAAATCCTGTGTGTATAATGATATGAAAAGTGAGGAACATGATAGTGAATAAAGTGCATACTACCTAATCTCAATACTTGTATACCCTGGCCAGGTATATGATTATGGGAGATAGGGAAAGTATGGAACTCTTAGATTGTTATCTTTCTGATTACTCTGATCAAGTAGTCATTCTGAAACAATCTAGTGAGTATAATGAAATTACATAGGGAAGTGCTAAGTGAACTTTCCCAATTATATAGGAAATGCTAAGTGAACTTTCCCAATTATATAGGAAATGCTAAGTGAACTTTCCCAATTATATAGGAAATGCTAATTGAACTTTCCTAATTACATAGGGAAGTGCTAAGTGAACTTTCCCAATTATATAGGAAATGCTAAGTGAACTTTCCCAATTATATAGGAAATGCTAAGTGAACTTTCCCAATTATATAGGAAATGCTAAGTGAACTTTCCTAATTATATAGGAAATCCTAAGTGAACTTTCCCAATTATATAGGAAATGCTAAGTGAACTTTCCCAATTACATAGGGAAGTGCTAAGTGAACTTTCCCAATTACATAAGGAAGTGCTAAGTGAACTTTCCCAACTAATGAGTAAGTGCTAAGTGAACTTTCCCAACTAATGAGGAATTGCTAAGTGAAATTTCCCAAACAAATAAAGGATTGCTGAGTGGATTACCTCTGTTATATATATGTGTTTCCCCTTTGATAAACAACCTTGGGTAATGATAGGGGTATGTTCCTTTATGTTTCTTCCTTTAATTAACATGTCAATCAAGTAAGTAATATGACTTTGATGTACATGGATTAGAAATAATCTGTTGATGGATACTTAGAAAAGTATCAGTTTGCTTTGGACTTTGGTTCCAAGATAATGATATATGGAACAAGTAATGTCCTAAAATAAAAGAAATACCCTGTGCATGTGTACCCTTGGTGGAAACAACAGAGAAATGAATACGATAAGGATGAGATGTGTTCTCAACACATATGATGAATACCAAAGTAAGGATTATGGTATCTGAGAAATAATAGATGATTTGTGTTGGTTATCTATATTGGCCAACTGTGAAATCAATCCAGTTACATAAAATAATATGGACATCATATGTTAGGGGTTTATGCTCTGCATAAACATAAACTTTGATAAGGTTGAACTAATGGAAGGAACAATTGTAACTATGGTGGAAAAGTTTATCAAGCTAAAAATATTTTCTTAGAATAACCCTGTGTGGAAGAACTTTGTGTGGATTAAAGATCTATGGTATCTCCATGACATTAATATGTTATGTGGAGACTTGATGGTATGATAATGATTAAAATTTGTCTCTCCTTTTCCTGGGATTTCGGGGACGAAATCCTTGTTAGGGGTTTATAATTTGTAACATCCCTGAGCTGGGTTATGCTTAACCCTAGATGTTTTTCTTGATAAAGTTGATTATATGCTTGATATTATCTTTTGAAAAGTAATTAAGGCTCAAGAGGAACTTATATTTCAATTTTAGTCCATTTTGAACAATGTTGAAATAATGTTTTACTTGTTGAGGACTAAAGTGCAAATTACCCAAGTTGAGGGGTTAAATTGCAAATTGTGCATGATAATATGTTCCTCATGTGTTGAAGCATCATGGGAATGAAGATGATGCAGATGTATGGCTTGTGGTAGCCTGAGTACCAAGAAAGAGCTGATAAAGCAATGTTTGTGCATTAAAACCTAGTTTTGGTGTAATGTACAATTTACCCAAAACCCAGGGTTCAATATGCAAAATACCACTTCAAGAGGGTCCCTAATGGTTCTTGGAATCAATTAGAGGAAATAATTTGAGAGGGGCGCCTCATTTGAATCATTTTGGAAGAGAGAGAATCTTGATATTAAAATAATCAAGATTTAAGCATAATTGGAACTTTACTTCAAATTAATGCAAAAATAAATGTGTTAATCGAAGTGCCTTCAACCAAAATGGTAATGTTTGAAAATTAGATAAGGTTGGATGAGCATGTGCCTTGCAAAGGCAATGTAAATATCTATGTGAGTGGAGAACCCACTCACATTAAGAAAACAAAAAGAAATATCCACTCACTTATGGATATTATTATAATATGATTTAAGATGCTTAGATTTTTTTCTTTAAATCAAGGATAATTGATAGGAATAAGAGGAAAAGAGGATATCCTCGTCCCTAAGGAAGAGAAGGGGGCATATGGCAAGAAAGTTGAGGAGATAATTCCTACTTTCTCTCTCTTAAATGAATTTTCAATAAAATTCATATATATGCTCCTTTATCCATGAGGTGAAGGGGTAATTTCGAATCCACTTTCACTTATTGCTTACAAAAACGACCAAGGGAGCTTGGAGAAATAGGACGACTACCCCCAACCCGTTGGTAAGCTTCTTGACCTTCTTTCACCTTGATT
This sequence comes from Alisma plantago-aquatica, assembly GCA_963693085.1. Classification (NCBI taxonomy): domain Eukaryota; kingdom Viridiplantae; phylum Streptophyta; class Magnoliopsida; order Alismatales; family Alismataceae; genus Alisma; species Alisma plantago-aquatica. Next base: position 760,910,158 of record OY856412.1, read on the forward strand.
TCATGGTGGACATCGAAAAATCAATGCATGATTTCTTCTTATCTCCATTCCATCTTCAATTCTAGCCATTCCTTTTCACTCAAGGCTTAAGGACGAGCTTGGGATAGTGAAAGGTGTTTATTTCACCATTAAATATGTGTAGGTTGAAACTTTGAAGCTCAATTGAAGGCGGGTTATATAACTTGAATCCTTGAACTTTGTTATTGATTCCATATCTTTAACAATTATTGATTCCTTCTTTATTCCTGAAATTTTATTTGAATGATTGTTGCAATCACCATGAAAATCACAGCAAGATTCGTGGGTATATAGCTTGATGATGATGACATCATCATAAGCACACACCTCCACAAATATCTTTTGCAAACGGTTTTTTAACCTTGGCCCAAACGGTTTTACCAAACCATTTGGAGACCAAACGGTTTGCAAACCGTTTGGAGGTTTGGATCCCAAACCGTTTGGATGGGTTGACCATTTGAGGTCAGGACCCTAGTATATGTTGGATGATGATCCAATTGATCCAATTTATTGATTCTATATATAGACAATCCTCTAATTAGAAACCCTAATCGGGTTGAGTGCTGAAATCCTAAATTGATTGATTTAATTTTTGGGTTGACTAGCCCAAACGGTCTCAAGACCATTTGGAGGTCAACCAAATGGTCTCAAGACAGTTTGGAGGTCATATATGACCGTTTGGAATCCTATGGTTGAGTATGATTGGATGGTTGAAGATCTAGTGACTTCAAATTGAAATACAATCGATGGCTCAATTGATGATTGAATCAATAATGCAAACCCTAACTAAATGTAACATCCCTGACCTGAGTTATAACCAAACCCTAGAAGTTTTTCCTAAATATGTAATTAAACACTTGTAATTATCTTTTAGCAGGTAATAAAAGCTCCTAAGGAACATATGTTTCCATTCCTGTCCCCTAGGAACAATGTTGTAGTATTGTTTTGCAATGCAGGGACCTATGTGCAATTATCCAGTTAAGAGGTTTAACTTGCAGAGTTCACAGGTTAAGATGTACCCTTGATGATGAAACATCATAAGAGTGAATCTGATGAGGCATGATGGATTTTTCAAGCTTGGGCATTCAGATGCAGCTTGTGGAATGATCCTGGTGCTTAAAAACCCTAATTTGGAGTAAAGTGCAATTTACCCAAATTATGGGTGAAACTTGTAAAGTACACCTTCTAGAGCATCTTATATGACTCTTGGCATCATTTAGAGTAGAGATGATGAAAGAGATGCATCAATAAATAATCAGATAAGAAAAGTAATCTTTGTGCATAAAATTCACCATGTATGTGTATGAAGACCTTCATATGTGTACCCTAGTTGAAAGTTGATCTTTTCTACCCTTAAATCTTGAGCTTTTATGAACTTGGTTTAAGTTTAGATGGCTTGGACGTGCCTAAGAAGCAAGGAGGGACTTAGATGAAAATCCCATGCTTTAGAGGTCCTTATGGTGTAAAATGGCCTAAAGTATATAAGCCCTTTTCCTTGTAAACCAAGTGAACGATCCTTCATTTCGCTTCACTTCTCTTCTTTCTCAAAACGTCTAAGGAAAGCTCTGGAGCTTAGGGAGGCGACCAAGTAGTTCTAAGGTGAGAAGAACCATCTTCAAGCTCGGATTCTTGGGTGAATTCATCATGCAAGCTTGGTTTTGTGGATAACTCACTTAGTTTTCTTGTTCTAGCCATCCATTCCTACCTTTCTTTGGAGGAATCACCCTTGACTAAGTTGTGGAGTTCAAGACGCCATTAGAGGCTTGAAGCTTGGAATCTTGGAGCTCCAAGAACATCATTTAAGGCGGGTTTTATAATTCTAAACTCTACACTTTATATGCATGTTTTGTTCTTGCAATTATAGTACTTAGTTCTTCTTCTACCTCCCTTCTTCCTTGCACTTTTGCAAGTAAAATGGTGGAATAACCGACCTTGACAGAGGTTGAAGAAGATGGGCGTGATTACCAAAGTTACTTTATAAAATGGTCCTGTTTCCCCCCCCTCTGACCAAACCGTTTGAAGGGCAAACGGGTTCACAAGGTCGGTTGGAGCAAACGGGTTCAACCCGTTTGAGGGCGTTGACCAAGCGTTGACCGTTTGGGATTCCTGTTCATAATCATGTAGGCTAATGACCCACCGAATTTGAGGGGTTAACTCCAAAGGAATCGTAGGTTGAAGGCCAATTAATTAGGCAATCGAATTGAATTAAGTGCTGATTTTTTTCAAACTGATTAACTTGAACTTTTTGGGCAAACGGGTTCAACCCATTTGAGTGAGTTGACCAAGCATTGACCGTTTGATATTCCTGTTCATAATATGTTGAATTTCATTCCTGCAAAGAATCAAAGTTAAATTCTTAACCAATTGAGAGTTGAAGGCACTTCAACATCCTAACCCTAATCGGGCTGAAATTGCTGTTTTCATATATAGTTTTTGTTGAGTTTTGGGTTGAAGGACCCAAACGGTCTCAAGATCGTTTGGGGGTTCCTCCAAACGGTCTCAAGACCGTTTGGGCACAACTCAAGACCGTTTGAAGGTCTAAAGTTGAGGTAATTTGATGGGTTGAGGGTCCAATTGTAATAAGTTGATGAATCGATAAAAATGATGATTTTAGACCTAATTCAAGTTCAACCCTAATCCAACCGACTTGGTTTTTGGTCAAACTTTGGGAAAACGGTCTCAAGATCGTTTGGAGGTCATCCAAACGATCTCAAGACCGTTTGGGCCAAGTTTGGGTCCAATTGGAGTTCAATTGATAGGTTCAACCTTGATTTGATTCACATTGTTGAAAATTGATGTTTAGCCGATTGGAAACCTTAATTGAGTTAGACTTAACTCTAATTGGCTTCAAATTGAAGGTCAAATTGGTGTCCAATTGTTTGAGGCTCATCCTAATTGACTCAATTTTTAAGTGGATAACATGGCTTGGGTCAATTGAAGGCTTCAACATAGGATATCCTATTCTATCATAACCTTTATATCACCTTTCATGACCACACCCGTTTCAGCTCAAACAGGTCCACACTCGTTTAGGCTCAAATGGGTTGACACTCGTTTAGGCTCAAATGGGTCCACACTCATTTAGGATCAAATGGGTTGACACCCGTTTCAGCTCAAACGGGTCCACACTCGTTTAGGCTCAAATGGGTTGACACTCGTTTAGGCTCAAACGGGTCCACACTCGTTTAGGCTCAAACGGGTTCACACTCGTTTAGGCTCAAATGGGTTCACACTCGTTTAAGCGTAAATGGGTCCATACTCGTTTAAGGCTCAAATGGGTTCAAGGTCGTTTGAGATTAAACGAGTTCAAGGTCGTTTAAAATTCAAACGGGTTGGAGGTTGAAGGTTGAAACCAATTGGAGACCTTCAAGGTTGTTTATACTTAATCACTTGAAGCTGTAAATGGTTCAATGATGATCTAATCTAAACCCTAATGGTAACTTAAGATATTAAGGGACTAAGTGACTAATGAATTGAACCATAATGATAATCAATGGGTAAATTACCAAAATGCCCTTGAGAGGTTCAATTGAGTGATACCTTGTTTTAATCAAACCCTAATCACATGATGGTGATGTGTTGACTTGTGTTAGTCAATGAGGACTTAACCCAACCTAATCTAGAGTGGTGTAATCACCATATACTAGTTAGAGGAGAGAGGAAGTACCAATTATGGTGGAAACTCAAGTAAAATACCTTCAATATACATGAATGTGCACGAATAGGGTATGATCCACTATGTGAAATCATGGAAACCCTAATTATGATAATTGATGAATCTTAATCTTATCTGAGGTCTTTAATGATGATGTTTCTCATACATGGTGATGTTATGAGATCAATTCACCATGAGGTGAGTAGTAAACCCTAATTCTAGGGTGATGACATGTATGATGAATAGTAAACCCTAATTCTAGGGTGATGACATGTATTGTGAATAGTAAACCCTAATTGATGAAAATCAGGGAAACCTAGCTCTCGTATGAGTAGGGAGATACAACTTCTTTAAATGAGTTATTTACTGTTATCAGTTGAATTGACCGTGCATGTTCCTATATGAGGATGATCATATCCAGGTATGGATAATGATGCTATATTCATTGAAAGCATGTTGTTAGCTTTATGAATAGTGATATATCCTGGTGCCTTGTTAGTGGCATCTTATGAGATTGATGGGCTGTGAGAGCCATGAGTACCATCAAGGTCATGCTTAACAGATGACTTGTGATGAGAGAATTGAGAAATGGTAATTGATGTAAGTTAGACTTGTTACATTTAGTATCCTTCTTTCTTAGCTGCTATGCTAATGTTTAATATTCAAGAACATGTATGTTATCTGATAAGTGATAACTTATGAGTTGATAGGTTGAATGAGTCATGAGTAATATGCGCTGATGATCATCAAAGGTCATATTATTTAGATGACTAGATAAAATAATATGTTATTGGTAATAAATGTTATAATTAGTCCAGGGGTTTGGACTCTCACTTTCCGGATTCTTAGTGATAAGATGTGAAGGGATTGATATCCCTATGTTAAATTATGAAATGTGATCCTAATATAGAGTGTTACTATGTGAAGTTCTATTACAAGATAATCCTGTGAAAGGCTTAACTGCAGACTTATGGGTGATGAATGTAAATAACCCTTGTGTCACTTGAGTATGGTTAAGTATGATTTCATGTGTACTAATCATACAGTTATGTTGTGGATTTGGAATCCTAACACCTTGTAGGAAAGGGTATGGCTACAGGCCATGATATCCCTTATTATAATGCCAGGTGATGGATATATGATATAAGCCTGAAGAGAGCCAGTGTGGTGATGATGGATTTATAATAAATAGATGTTATACATGTCCTTTTATTTCTAAAAGAAAAGTGATATGTGGGTTTATCTTAGAGATGCTTTACTTCTAGTAGGAGGAATAGATTACAATCTGTGAAACATTGTTCTAACTACTCCTAAAATATATATGACTTCTTTGTGTACTGTTATTCTCTTATTCTGTAATAATCATGTTTCTGGCGAAGAGTTATAACTCCCGTTGGGACAATTATTTAAAATTGTCTCACCCCGTAGATTTCAACTTTTTAGGTGGTCGCCAAGGACGAAGGGACCAATCTCCAGGTGACCAGTATCAACAGCAGCAGCACCCAGAGTAGCAGTAAATCTCAGGTGGAGATTCAGACTGCTGAGTTATATAGATAGATAGTCAGTCCTATGCGTCCTCTGTACTCTCAGGTCCTTGGAGTCATGGTCTGAGTTTTGATTCGTCTCTTGAGATTTTGTAGCATGCTGTGTATAACTACTCAAGAAGTAATTAACAGAGATGTAAACTATTTATCTTGAATCTATGAAAGGAGTTTTTATGGTTTCAATGTCTTATCTCGAAAAGTTTTAATTTCCGCTGATTTTTGGTATTCCGCTGCTAAACGAATCGTTTCCGCTATGTTTACTTCGAAGTTCATGTGTTCATCTCGGACTTTGGAGATCAGAGCCCACACTAAATGTCATAGATTTCAATGGTGGATTGAGTCAAACGGTCTCAAGACCGTTTGGAGGTCATCCAAATGACCTCAAGACCGTTTGAGTTCAGGTCATGACATAGCTAAGTGGTTATTCAATGATTGCAATCGAATTAGTTCCACAATGTCAACCATTGATGGTTCCTTGATTTCAAAACCCTAAGTGATGGATTCTTGATTATAAAACCTAGTTCAATTGGGTTCAAAACCCTAATTGAAGGTCCAATTGAAGGGTGATTCAATGGTTCAATTGAAGAATAAATCGGTGGTTCAATTGATAGGTGGTTCAATGATTAAATCCTAAATTGACTAAGTGATGGAAGACCCTTTTGGTCCATTCAGTTTTGAGAGAGTTGGGACTAAACAGTCTTAAGATCGTTTGAGTCCAAACATTCTCAAGACCGTTTGGGATCAAACGGTCTCAAGAATGTTTGGGACCAAACGGTATCAAACCGTTTGGAGACCCAAACCAACGCTCCTGCAACCCTCACTATAGGTATGGCGGGAAGTGCCAACCCTCACCAAAAGATGTGTCGGGTATGGCCATACCCTCACCAAAGGATGTATCGGCTAGGGTTTCCCAACCCTAAGCAAGCTCACCACCATATCGGCCAACCCCATCACTGCACCTATCATGCAACAAGAACCCACTAGCTCACATGTTGTAGGGCAAGGTGCATCATCACAGGGTTTTCGGCCAAAGGCCTATCGTGCACACAAGCTAGGGTTAGGGTTAGGGTTTCCTCTATCGGCCAACCCTCACATGGACCATATCGGCCAAAGGGGTATCACCCAAGCACCCTTACCATGCAACCAGCTTCCTATCATCCAAGGATCATCCCTATCGGCTAGGGAATTCATGATGCCTAAGAGTTGTATCGTGCATGGCCATGCAGCAACATATCGGCCAGCACCTAGGGTTATCATGTCGGGCACCATACCACAAAGCCATCTCAAGGTAAGATGGTATCGGGCAACCTCTCTACAAGGTGTGTCGTACATAGCACTCAACAAGGTGTATCACCAAAGCAACAAAGGTATCGGCCAAGGGAACCCTTACAGGCACCAACCAAACTTCAACTAGATATATCGGCCAAGGGTACAACTCAAGACGAAGCTATCAGGCAGCACTACTCCAAGGTCATAATGTGCAAAGCACAACTCTACAAGGTCGTCCTCAACCTCAAACACAAAGGAACCAAACCCTAAATGATCAAGAAGATCGGCTCACCTCTCAACACCCAAGAGAGAGGTTTTGCACAACCTCTATCACAAGTCGGGCAACCACAAGGATCAACCTCAACTTAGGTCATCACATATCCAAGAGCTCACCTCTCAAATCCATGGTGAGAGGAGTGTGTTTCCCAAGAAACTAGAATGTAGACTCTCCTCTCAACTTAAACGAGAGAGGGGTATTGCCCACATAAAGCTCAAACTCACTTCTCAAAAACCAAGGAGAGAAAGGGGTATTGCTCAACAAGAAAACCCCAAAGTATGGTTTGGCCAACTATATCCAAAGTCATATAAACCATCAACAACATCATGCTCACTATATCCATAATATCAACAACATGTACTAGAGAAAGAAACATAACATGCAATGGTTGATCATCAACATATATGAATCATGCAACATAAAGAAGGTAGTATAGCTAGGGTTAGAAGTTATGTAACCCGCCTTAAGAAAACTCCTCAAGTGCCAAAGCTCCAAGCTTTAAGCTTCTAGCTCCAAAGCACACCACCTTCGGCCACCTCAAGGAAAGGGACAAAGCTCATAACCACCATGGCCGAAGAGCAAGCAAGAAGGAGAAGGAGATGGTAAGGAGAGAGAGAAGATGTTTACCAAGGAAGCAAGGCTCACCTATTGATCGGACACCAAGCTAGAGGAAGAAGAACAGAACTCCTTCAAAGGGATCGGCCACCAAGCACCAAGGGAGGTGTGTCGTGCACACAAGGGAAGAAGAGCAACAAAGAGACAAAGGTTTCCTAAGGAAGAGAAAGGTAAGGCATATATAGGTGAGGATTAAAGGGGAACCATGGCAAGGTGTCACCTTACCCATGGACACATGTCCACACATTTGCTACCTTTCAAAACATATGCACAAACCATGCCACCACACAACTAAGGTTTGGCCACATGTCCAAACTAGGGTGACACAACCAAAGCAAGAGGGTCGACAAAGTCAAAGGCCGACACACTTCAAACTATGATCGATACACCACCAACACCTCTAGGTCAATACACATCATGGCCGGCACACCTCATGGACGACACAAGCCTCCTTGCCTAATACAGGGCTCCTCACAGCAAGGCAAGGCCCAAACAAGGGAAAACAAGGCCCAACAGAGATCAACCAAGCCCAAGACAACTCAAGGCATGAGCCCAAACCTTCCTCTCAACTTAGAGGAAGCAAAGAGAGAGAAGAACATCTCTCAAGGTGACAAACTTGCCTATCAACCCTAACTTAGGTTATTTTGCAAGTAGAACCTCCAGCACTCAACAAAACACAAGCAAACCCTAATCACCACTAAAGGTGATTAGCAAGTAACTAAGCACAAGGGTAAGGAAAATTAAATAGGATATGCCCAAAATGGAGGTCAGGGTCCTTACAAGCCATAAACCTCTACAAAGGGATTTTTCCCCGAAATCTGAAGAGAAAAGCGAGGGATACTTCCTCCAGTTCCCACATGGCTTCCTCAACACCACGATGATGCCAAAGAACCTTCACAAGAACCAGGTCCTTCCTCTTCAACCTCTTTACCCTCTTGTCAAGGATCATCACTAGACCTTCCTCATAGGTCACATCTTCATCAAGCTCAACCTCAACTGGTTGTAACACTGTCCCTGTATCTGGATGACTTTTCTTCAACATGTTGACATGGAACACCGGATGTAACCTGTGCAACTCTGGCAGCAGCTCTAACTTGTAAGCTACCTTGCCAATACGTGCTATTACCGGGTATGGCCCCATATACCTGGGTTCCAATTTGCCTTTCTAGCCAAACCTCAGCATGCCTTTCCAAGGTGAGACCTTGAGATACACTTTGTCTCCCACCTAGAACTCCAAAGGTCGTCGGCGATTGTCTGCATAAGACTTCTGTCTGTCTTGTGCCGCTTTCAACTGTTGTTGTATCACTCTGATCTTTTCTATTGTCTACTGCACTAACTAAGGACCCAAAAGTTGATACTCACCAGACTCATACCAGCATAAAGGGGATCTGTACTTCCTTCCATATAGAGCCTCATAAGGAGCCATGTCAATGCTCCGTCGGTAACTGTTATTGTAAGCAAACTCTATCAGACTGAGATGCACGTCCCAACTACCTAGGAACTACAAAACACAAGCTCGGAGAAGATCCTGCAAAGTTTGAATAGTCCTTTCAGACTATCCATCCGTTTGTGGGTGGAAAGTGGTACTGAACCTCAACTATGTCCCCAACGCTTTGTGCAACTGTTCCCAGAAATGACTCATGAATTGAGGACCTCTGTCGGAAACTATCGTTGATGGTACACCATGTAAACGAACTATCTCATCTACATACACCTAAGAAAGCTTTTCAGATGTATATGTTGTTTTTATAGGTATGAAATGGGTAGACTTCGTCAATCTGTCCACTATCACCCAAATGGAATCATGATTCCTAGCTGTCTTTGGCAGACCAACTACGAAATCCATGGTTATATGATCCCATTTCCACTGTGGTATCGGCATGGGTTGCAACGTGTCTTTTGGATTCTGATACTCAGCCTTAACTTGCTGACATACTGTGTACTTAGCCACAAACTCAGCTACATCCTTCTTCAAGCCAAACCACCAATACATGTCCTTCAAATTATGATACATCTTAGTGACTCCTGGATGCATAGAATACATTGATGTGTGTGCTTCCTCGAGCATTAGCTTTCTTAGATTATCAACATCGGGGACCCCCATCCTACCATGATAGCAAACTAGCCCATCCTTGGACTCATGGAACCCATCACGCTTTTCACTGCCGAGCTCTGACCTGATCAACTACACTGTATCATATGCATGTTGTGCATCTTTGATCTGCTATCCCAGCATAGGCTTGACTTGCATCTGTGCCAACAGTCATGCCAACAATGAAACTTCCAACTGCAGATTCATCTACCGCAAGGAGACAAATATATTCCGCCTATGGCATACCAAGGAACTCAATTGTGCCTTCTTCGTGGGGAGAGAAGAAGACTTTCTGCTAAGCGCATCAGCTACCACATTTGCCTTACCAGGATGATACTCAATGGTGTAATCATAATCGTTGATTAGCTCCATCCAACGACGTTGTCGCATGTTCAGCTCACTCTATGAAAAGATGTACTTCAAGTTCTTATGATCTGTAAATATATGGCATACCTCCCTATAAAGATAGTGCCTCCAAATCTTTAACACATGGACCACCACTGCCAACTCCAAATCATGTGTCGGATAGTTCTCCTCATATTTCTTAAGTTGTTGTGAAGCAAAAGAAACCACATGATCCTCCTGCATCAGCACACATCCTAGGCCCTTCTTGGAAGCATCACAAAATACAACATAGCCTTTCCCCGGCTCTGGTAGTACTAGCCTTGAAGCACTAGTCATCTTCTCCTTCAAACTTTGGAAAACTTGCTAACAATGATCATCCCAGACAAAAGGTACATCCTTCCTGGTCAACTTTGTCATCGGCAACGCGATCACACTGAAGTCCTTGATAAACCTCCAGTAGTATCCTGCCAAACCCAGAAAACTACAAACTTCTGTCGGCGTCTTTGGTTGCTCCCAATCTACCACTGACTCCACCTTCTTAGGGTCCACTCTGACTCCTTCTGCAGATATCACATGACCTAAGAAAGTCACTTCTTTCAATCAGAACTTACACTTACTAAACTTGGCATACAGCTAATGTTGGCAAAGAAGAGTCAAAGCTTATCGAAAATTTTATTCATGCTCTTGACTGTACCGACTTTAGATCAAGATGTCATATATGAAAACTACAATAAACTGATCTAGAAATGGATGGAACACCTTGTTCATCAGATCCATGAAAGCAGCAGGTGCATTGGTTAGCCAAAACAGCATAACCACAAACTCGAAGTGACCATACCTCATCTTAAAAGCTGACTTTGGTATGTCATTCTCCTTAATCCTCAATTGATGATATCTAGACCGTAGATTGATCTTTGAGAATACTGCAGTGCCACACAACTGATCAAACAAATCGTCTATCCTCGGCAACGGGTACTTGTTCTTGATCATGACTTTGTTCAACTGTCGGTAATCTATACACAACCGCATCGACCCATCCTTCTTCTTAACGAACAAGATTGGATCACCCCAAGGTGATGTGCTTGGTCTGATGAAACCTTTATGCAACAACTCCTGTAACTGCTTCTTGAGTTCTGCCATCTCGGCTGGAGCCATCTGGTACAATGTTTGAGCAACTAGTTGTGTTCTTGGCACCAGATTGATCTCAAAATCAATCTCTCGAGGTGGGGGAACATCGGGGAACTCATCAGGAAACACATCTGCAAACTCTCGAACAACCGTCACCTCCTCAAGGCTAGGACCTTTCGCCTTGGTATCCACAACATGAGCTAAGAATGCCTTACAACCTTACCGCAGCAACTTCTCTACCACCATGTTTGACACTAAACATGTCAGAAGAATCTTCCTATCTCCTTGGAAGATCCACTTCTCTCTGTCATTATCAAACACTACCTACTTGGAACCATAGTCCAACACAACCTTATACTTTTCTAAGGTATCCATCCCAAGGATCACATCGAATCCATGCATATCAAGTGGTATAAGATCCATTTGTATACTGTGTCCCAAGAAACATAGGACACAAGACGGACACTCCTCTCGAAGCATCAAGGAACCTTCGAGAGGGGTTTCTAACATCAGGCTATCTTTCTTACAACTAATAGGTAAAGGACAGCGATCAAGCAGACTATGTGCGATAAAAGAGTGTGTAGCACCCGGGTCAACCAAAACAGATATAAAGAAAGAAGAAGACAAATAAGAACGAAATAACTCCATCTGACCTGTCACCACTCTCAGGTTGACTATCGCCTCTGGCTGACTCATAGCGTAGAATCAAGTCGTTGCTTGTTATCGTCCTCGCCCTCTGCTTTCTTGAGCAGACGATCCTACTTGTGATGCTTGACAGCATCCTCGCCCACTAGACTGTTGTCTGTTTGACACTTGTTGACTCTGTCTTAGTTGTTGCGTTACTTCAACGTCTCTCATTGGCCAATTTGATCTCAAATGCCTAGTTTGTCCACAAAGATAACATGACCTACCTTCTATCTGGGGCCTAGATGGCCCTGTCACTATCACTGAAGCGGTACTGTGTGCTTTGGATGGTGAAAATCCATGCCCTCTTCCCTTACTTAGAGACCACTGAGATGGAGTATGAGAACTCTATATTACAGAAGGTGTCGAAAACCTTGGCTTCTTGAACCCACCAGATCTTTGTCCCTGGAACTGAGAAGGCCTTTTCCTAGTCATGGACTCCCTTTTCTCCCTGACAGACTGTTCAATCCTGCGGACGGAGTCCACAAACGTAGCAAACCGCTCCCGATTTTCCAAAGCAGCAGTAGGTGTTGACAGCTCAGTACTCAAACCTTTCTCAAACTGCCTGATTCGCTCATCATCTTTCGCCGCCATGTGAGGACAAAACCTCAACAAGTCCATGAACTTGGCTTCATAGTCGTTGATGCTCATCGTCCCTTGGCGTAGACGCTCAAACTAGTTGATCTTCTTGTCCAGATACGTCTTCAGAAAGTATCTGCTGACGAACTCTCACCGGAAAACCTCCCAACCGATCACCTCATCGGGTCGCTTCTCCTCCTCGATGGCCCACTAGTGACCAGCACTACACTTCAGAAGGTAGACAGCGTGCTTGACTTTTTCTGATTCAGGGATGTCGAGGATCTGGAAGGCCTTCTTGAGACCTTTCAGCCACAGATCTGCATCCATTGGATCAGCCGTTCCAGCATAATCCAAAGCTCCAACTCGACGAATCCGCTCAAAGGTCTTCCCAATGCCTGATGATTCACCATGGGGAGCCTATGCTCTTGGTAGAGGCATTGGCACTCTTTCCACCATATGATTCATCGTAGCCATCAACTGCCCCATAAGCTTTTGGTAGGCAGGGTTTTCAATAATGGTTGGGTCAAGTTGGAGGACCTCAGGCACCTGATCTTCATGTGTCTGCACTCTTGCTCCATCAACTGATGCAGCATCACTGCTCTCGGCAGCATGTTCTTCGTGGTTTCCAGACATCTTTAAGCTTTATCTTCTGCTGAGGGCAAAAGGTTATTGTAAGAAAATCTAGAAAACTCACAAGAACAGATGTGAACCTAGTCCTAGATCCCTGTAGACTCAGCAAACCTAGGGCTCTGATACCAAACTAACTATGACACCCCGCTATCACACAGACAACGAAATACCACATGAAAATGTGCGGAAATACCATAAACCATGCATTACCAAAAACATGGGTTAATTAAAACTGATTGTGGAAAGAATACATAAGAGAACTTTTGCATCCAGATCCTACAGAGAAACTGTTGGTATGTATGCCCTGAGAGCCAATCATGTGATGATTGGTGGGATACATTAAGATTGATTTGATAAACATCAAAGACGAGCTTCCAATTCTTTCTGGTTCAGTCATATGAGATAGTGATAGAACATATTGAACGTCTAAAGAATGACAGTACTTAATGACGTATGCCTTCAGGTTCATGACCTGAACGATGAGATCATACGGATGATAAGAGTTTGTACATTCTTGTTATGTCCCTAGTCGGATGTCATTGTGGAAGGTAGATAGACAACAATGACACACAAGACTAGAGTGTGGTGTTGGTTGATGACAGAATCTCATTAGTCATGATATAGAGATATCAAACCAAACACATAGGTACTTGTTAGAGAACAAGTGTACCGGACAGACCCACCGTGAGTTTGACACATGGAACCATGAGATGGTAGTCATAGTCAGTACTCACTGTGATGGTGGTGAGTGTGATTCTTAGACTTGAAATCACTACACTCAACACATGTCGTTGGGCACACTTTGACATCATCAAACGCAGTCCTGAAACATGGGTTGTTATAAAGGTGATGATTGGGTGGCTTTGACACATGGGGCTTTTGAGGGGTGAGTGATAGATATGGGATTTGTCCCTCCTGAGGGAGTTTGATATCCATGGCCACTTGATGAGTAGGATTGAGAAAGGCGTGCACGCATGTGTGAATCAGTATATGATACTGATGTCATACATATCTCTTCCAATCTACTCTGAGATCAAGGAAGTGAATTAACGTTGACAGGATGACTGTTCCATGCCTCGAGTTCATTCGAGATATCAGTGACAAAGGAATTATACATTCACTCTAACACCATTCACAGATTGTAGGATGAAAGTTGTTCTCCAACTTTCTACCTTCACTTGGGTAGCACTGATGTGTGACTAGGCACCGCTCTTTTCTTGTGAAGTCATAAGTGTTATGAACTTTCACTACCAATGTGAAATGGACCTGCAGGGTCACACACATAGGATTTAAACTGGAAGAGGAGTTTTGTCCACAAGCAATGTTTAGATTGATTACTAAAGGAGTTTAGTAGTTCAATTAAACACTCAATCAGTCGATGACTCAATATCATATGGTTCAAGGTGTTGGACGCATTGATTGGAGTATCGGATTGATTGAAATCGCAATTGACTGATTTTGCCCAACCTGTGCTCCCAACCGATCGGTTCATGTGATGAACCGGTCGGCTGAGGTTGCTGAACCGGTCGGCTGGAGTGTCCAGGCCGATCGGCTCATGCCCAGGTTGAAACGACCGGTTCAAGGGTTGAACCGATCGGCTCAACTGGTGCAACCGACCAGTTGGGAAAAGTCATGTCGGCAAGAATTTTCCTTTGGTTTCAAATTGCCCAATTCGATTGGGAATAATATTGGTATTCGATGCCAATTGGGAAAGAAACAAGGAAAGTCTTTTTGAGCCGGATTAGGACCATGAACCGATCGGTTCAGGGCACCAACTGATCGGTTGGAGTGCCCCAAATGGTCGGCTCAGGTCCAACTGATCGGCTCAATGGCCGAACCGATCGGTTCAGTTGTGAACCGATCATTTCAAGTTGCGAACCGGTTGCTTTTTGTGGAAAATTCTCGAACCCTTCTACTCCTGCTTTAGTCCCGCATTGCCCGGGATGGAGAACCCTGTCCCATGACTCTCCTATATATATAGGGGTATTGGGGGCTTCTCAAAGTACAGCTCAGTGCAACCAGTTGCTATGCAAGTTGTCGTTCTCTCTGGTTTTGGTAACCGTGAGAGAGCCCGAGCAAGTGCTTCCCGCAAAAAGGGAGGTGCAGCAAGGGAAGGACAACTGCAGTTGCAACAGGAGGCAGGAGAGCGTGTTGGCGACTAGTACGTCAACAGGAGGGTACGACTCCTTCCACTTCCTTGTGGGACAAGGAGAGTGGAGTTCCAGGTGGTCTGTGTGGACTACTAAAGAGGCGGGAGGACACTGCCGCTTAGGAGGACAACTGTCATCCGACAGTCCGGTTCGAGTAGGAGTTGTCAGTCCCGGTGCGACCAGGAGCTGCACAGATGCCGTCGAAGTTCGGAGTTGAAGACCGCGCATTGCGCGAGGTACAGTCGCCGAGCAAGCCTCGGGACAAGGTATGATTCCGCAAACCATCCTTTCCTATTATATAGACGTTGACGTGTTTCCTCGGTATGGGTTGGGGAGAAAATTTTTGTTTCCGCTGCCTTCTCTATCTCCCCTAAAACCCAACAGTGGTATCAGAGCCACGTCAGCTGTTCTATATTTTAGGAATATCGATATGATCGATTTTGGTTTGTCGCCTTTATTTATTGCATGTGATGCAAATAATATCGGCTTTATGCATGTCCAATCCTAAATCCACAAATCCCTAATTACATATATGATATGTATTATTAATGCACTCGATACGCGTCGCCCTTAAACGAGTTTTGTGGTGGATGTGCGTAGCGTGATTATGGCCTATAAACCCCTATCTGTGATTGGTTGTGTGTGGTTGCTTGCATCTCGGTCTTCACGCCGATCTTCCCTCTCTTATTCCTGATGTAACTCGAAATAATTTGAGATTCTTTCCTACCTATGCTCCCCCCGAATGTAACTCGGGGTTTCCCTTTTAAAGGAATGTAATAAATAGGATAGATTTTATTTCCTGTTATGTCAAAGACCGGCAGACATCAAGATGACATCTGAAACGATCGGTTCAAGGCGTGAAACGATCGGTTGACCTTCCAGACGGTCGGTTCAAGGAGTGAACCGATCGGTTGATGACCGGTTCGAGGAGCGAGACGAGCGGGTGGCGGACATGACGAGATGCACGACGACCAGGTGAACTGATCGGTTGGAGGAGCCAACCGATCGGCTGGTGACACCCAGACGACCGGCTGGAGAGTACAGATCATTCATGTGATGAGTTGATCTACTCGGATGGCAAGGCACATAGTTCATCTTGTATAGGTTGCATGTGATGTAGACCTAGATGACCGTGATTCCTCTTGGCTCGAGGAATCACATTAGGATGGCCATAATCATCACTTTTATCATTTTGTGCATGTTTTCTGTGGGATATAGCATGTATATGATACGTACTATGTGTTGTGGTGATTGGATATGTATATGTATATAAAACCAAATCCCTCATTAAAATATTAAGTTTTATATGCCTTCCATTAGCGGCACACATGAAAAGCTCGATCGACCAAGCGTAGGTTACGCCAAAGCGTGGTGCGCCGTCTATCTTGTGGAAGTGTGAAGGGTAGACATGTAGGTTCTGCCAAAGCAGGGTGCATGTTTACCGTGTCGGCTTTTGGGTTAGACTTAACTGGTGATTCTTAGAGCATCTAAGCCCAGAGGCAAGGAATGTTCATGGCAAGGTGTTGTGCATGTTCATTCAACAAGAGTTGCATATGATGCAGTTGGCAAGAGTTGCCTACCTGAGAGATCTAAGTTGTGGGCGATCAGCCAAAGCTGACTCATGACTTAGAGGATTTCAGGATCTTGCCCACTAGAAGGTTGTATGCTGCAATCTTCCGAATTGATGGTGAGGGCTATCAATTTGAAGTAAAATAGTGGGAGCGATAATTAATTAAAGGCCTAATTATATCGTCAAACTTTTCAAATCAATCAAATGAGTCAAAAATGAGTTTTTGGACTAAAATTGCATATTTTCCTTTTTGTAGTTCAAATGGCAACAAACAACAACAACTTTTCTTTGTGATCGGTCCTTGACAAGGACAAGCTAAATGGGACAAACTTCCACGACTGGTATCGGACATTGAGAATTGTTCTCACTCAAGAGCGCAAGCTCTATGTCCTGGATACTCCAATTCCAGAGGAACCCGCTCCTAATGCACCAAAGGCAGGAAGGGATGCTTACAAGAAGCATTCTGATGATGCCATTAATGCAAAGTGCTTGATGCTATGTTCAATGAACCATGAGTTGCAGAGGCAACATGAGAACATGGGTGTCATAGAGATGATTCTGCATCTCAGGAACATGTATGAAGATCAGGCACGGCAAGAGAGGTACAATGTTTCTAGGGCGTTGTTCAAGTGCGTCATGACAGAAGGAGATCCAGTTGGTCCTCACACACTCAAGATGATTGGGTATGTGGAGAACCTGCATAGACTGGGATTTCCACTGAGCCAAGAGTTGGGTACTGACGTGATACTGCAATCGTTGCCAGAATCTTACAGTCAGTTTGTGATGAACTACAACATGAACAACTTTGATAGGCCACTGTCAGAGTTGTTGGGCATGATGAGGACAGCCGAGTTACAGATGAAGAAGGACAAGCCTAAGTCCGTGATGGTGATCACGAGCAAGAAAGGCAAGTCCAAGCGCAAGGGCAAGGGCAAAGCTAAGAAAGGTTCTGAAGCTAGCCAGGAGTCTAAGCCATCTTCAGCTCTCAAGGCCAAGGGAGGCGTGACAAAGAAAGGAAATTGCCACCATTGTCAAAAGCCAGGACATTGGAAAAGGAATTGTCCTCTCTACCTGGAAGAACAAAAGAAGAAGGAGGCGACTGAAGCCTCTACTTGAAGGTGTCATGTAAATAAACTTGTAACACTTTTTGAGGTATATGATACCAAGATGTAATGTGTAAAGCATTCTTACTTGGGGCAAGTGTTGCCTTTATAGATAGGAATACTTTAGTTTATTTTCAGCCAATAAGGCATGTAATACAGTTATGAACTGCTATTTCACACTTTCCAATAGATAGAAACACTTTATTTTTGCATATTGATGGCAATCGATAAAGTTGTGTTTTCAATCTTAAAGATATGATCTTTGTGCCAATGCCTTATTTATCTTGTGATATTTGATATGCATAAGATATGAAGATACCTAAAAGTTATAGATAACTCAAACAATTTAATTAGCATTAATCATGAGAAATTCATTTCTAGTTTCCATGTGATGGATAAAACTAGACTCTTTTGGTTAGAGAACCAGTAAGGGACATGAATATCTTGGACATGATTGATCAATCTTCACTAATGTAGTGGGAAGAGTGATTATCCTATTAGGTATAATACATGTGATGTATTTACATACCTATTGGAATAAATGCAAATACTTCAAATGGTGTTTAGAGAAATACCAATATGAATATCTTGAAGTGTTCAAGATTATCATAAATGAAGTACAAATTTGGTAAAATATTAATTCTTGATGAGATCAATGAATGAAATACTTGGACCAAATGTTTGAGATCCTTATGAGTGATTATGATAATGTATCATAGTGAACTCATGATTAAGGCATGGTGATGTCTGAATCAAGAAGGAATCATACTCTAAGGAGTTAGAGAATGATTATCAAATAACTGAATTCTTCTTAATAAAAGAATATCCTATACTAATAAAAGAAATTAAGAATCACAAGGGTTGTGAGTTCTTATATCTTTAACAGATACACCTCAATTATCTATGTGATGAGTTGTTCATGTGATGAGTCAACTATCAAGATGAATATGAGGAACCAAATCTTGAGTTATGGTTTATGACCATTACATCCTAAATGACATCCATGTGAACCATAAGGTATGACCATGATGGTAGCACTCATTGGATCATATCCATAAGTGCAGATGAGTCTTAAGTGTTGAGACACATGGATAAAATTTTGAGAAGGATGATGCTTGTTGATTGCAACTTAATGGCTAAGACATTTGGCATATGGATACTAAAACCGCATTCCTATGAGGAATAAAACCAGGATGTGTACGTGACACAGCCTATAAGGTTTATGAATCCACTAATGCAAATGAAGTCTATAAGTTACAATGGACTAATCAATGTGATTGATTGAGTACAAGCAACTCAAAATTGGATCTTTACTTTGATGATTTAGTCAAAGGGTTTGACTGATATGTCAAAGATAAAGAAGGGATATGTGATTTAGTGGGAGCGTATTCACATTCCACATATTGATGTGAAATGGAAATGTTCTAGATTGGAAATCCAAAAGTGGAAATTATCTTTAAGGAAGATAGAGATGTTTCCTATTTGATAGGAATAGAGATCTATAGAGATAGTTCTCGTAAAATCTCTTGACCTGGAAAGAGAAAGCATACATTGGAAATCTGTACTAAAGTGTTCAGTATGCACAGATTCAGTGGGAGAAAATTTGTCCATGTTACATGGAGTTAGTATCCCAAGGCCAAGTGTCCAATTCTTATGAAGAATGGGAACACTAAGAATAGATATGGATCTGTCATGTATGTAATCATCCCATTATCTTGCATGTATGACATGGCAAAAATAAAATGCATTCATCATCTTGTATGTAGGACATGGCAATATGATGTGCTCATCTTGATAACTCGCATGTGTGACATGATGAGTGGATGGCTGTCTATTTCCAGTAAGGGTTACTGGAATACCATGAGAACTTGATAAGTGCTTGTGAAGTACTAGTTCTATGGAGATAAAGAAGAGTTCGATGTAAAGAGTTACATTGATGCGAACTTCCGAAAGGACAGAAAATTAATCGCAATATATATACATAAGATGTATAAAAGTGAAAGTTTGTTGATAATTGGAAGTGTTCCAATAAAGCCATTTAAAAGGGAAATTCCGAGTATCTATGTATTAGTAAACAGCAGTGGATACTATATGGATCTGAAAGTTCATAGGATGAGCTTATATTCCACTCATTGATGATAAGTCTGGAATCCTTGATCATGCAATGTGGCTAAAGGTTAGCAATGGAATGCTAGATCGCATATTACGGCAACTCCATCTCATACGTGTGACGTACAGCGAAGAGATGAGAGACATGCAATTTGTACAGACTTTGGCAAGATGTTGCCATTTCTCACTATGTTTGCACTAAGAGCACAGTAACATGTGGGACATGTTTGAAGATCACTATGAATATGATTCATGGGTGATTGGCTCGCATTGCAAGTGGGAGTCTGTTGGTATGTATGCCCTGAGAGCCAATCATGTGATGATTGGTGGGATACATTAATATTGATTTTATAAACATCAAAGGCGAGCTTCCAATTCTTTCTGGTTCAGTCATATGAGATAGTGATAGAACAGATTGAACGTCTAAAGAATGACAGTACTTAATGACGTATGCCTTCAGGTTCATGACCTGAACGATGAGATCATACGGATGATAAGAGTTTGTACATTATTGTTATGTCCCTAGTCGGATGTCATTGTGGAAGGTAGATAGACAACAATGACACACAAGACTAGAGTGTGGTGTTGGTTTATGACAGAATCTCATTAGTCATGATATAGAGATATCAAACCAAACACATAGGTACTTGTTAGAGAACAAGTGTACCGGACAGACCCACCGTGAGTTTGACACATGGAACCATGAGATGGTAGTCACAGTCAGTACTCACTGTGATGGTGGTGAGTGTGATTCTTAGACCTGAAATCACTGCACTCAACACATGTCGTTGGGCACACTTTGACATCATCAAACGCAGTCCTGAAACATGGGTTGTTATAAAGGTGATGATTGGGTGGCTTTGACACATGGGGCTTTTGAGGGGTGAGTGATAGATATGGGATTTGTCCCTGCTGAGGGAGTTTGATATCCATGGCCACTTGATGAGTAGGATTGAGAAAGGTGTGCACGCATGTGTGAATCATTATATGATACTGATGTCATACATATCTCTTCTAGTCTACTCTGAGATCAAGGAAGTGAATGAACATTGACAGGATGACTGTTCCATGCCTCGAGTTCATTCGGGATATCAGTGATAAAGGAATTATACATTCGCTCTAACAACATTCAGGGATTGTAGGATGAAAGTTGTTCTCCAACTTTCTACTTTCACTTGGGTAGCACTGATGTGTGACTAGGCACCGCTCTTTGCTTGTGAAGTCATAAGTGCTATGAACTTTCACTGCCAACGTGAAATGGACCTGTAGGGTCACACACATAGGATT
This sequence comes from Alisma plantago-aquatica, assembly GCA_963693085.1. Lineage (NCBI taxonomy): Eukaryota > Viridiplantae > Streptophyta > Magnoliopsida > Alismatales > Alismataceae > Alisma > Alisma plantago-aquatica. The sequence goes on from OY856412.1 coordinate 760,931,213, forward strand.
TAAACTGGAAGAGGAGTTTTGTCCACAAGCAATGTTTAGATTGATTACTAAAGGAGTTTAGTAGTTCAATTAAACACTCAATCAGTCGATGACTCAATATCGTATGGTTCAAGGTGTTGGACGCATTGATTGGAGTATCGGATTGATTGAAATCGCAATTGACTGATTTTTCCCAACCTGTGCTCCCAACCGATCGGTTCATGTGATGAACCGGTCGGCTGAGGTTGCTGAACCGGTCGGCTGGAGTGTCCATGTCGATCGGCTCATGCCCAGGTTGAAATGACCGGTTCAAGGGTTGAACCGATCGGCTCAACTGGTGCAACCGACCAGTTGGGAAAAGTCATGTCGGCAAGAATTTTCCTTTGGTTTCAAATTGCCCAATTCGATTGGGAATAATATTGGTATTCGATACCAATTGGGGAAGAAACAAGGAAAGTCTTTTTGAGCCAGATTAGGACCATGAACCGATCAGTTCAGGGCAGCAACCGATCGGTTGGAGTGCCCCAAACGGTCGGCTCAGGTCCAACCGATCGGCTCAATGGCCGAACTGATCGGTTCAGTTGTGAACCGATCATTTCAAGTTGCAAACCGGTTGCTTTTTGTGGAAAGTTCTCGAACCCTTTTACTCCTGCTTTAGTCCCGCATTGCCCGGGATGGAGAACCCTGTCCCATGACTCTCCTATATATATAGGGTTATTGGGGGCTTCTCAAAGTACAGCTCAGTGCAACCAGTTGCTCTGCAAGTTGTCGTTCTCTCTGGTTTTGGTAACCGTGAGAGAGCCCGAGCAAGTGCTTCCCGCAAAAAGGGAGGTGAAGCAAGGGAAGGACAACTGCAGTTGCAACAGGAGGCAGGAGAGCGTGTTGGCGACTAGTACGTCAACAGGAGGGTACGACTCCTTCCACTTCCTTGTGGGATAAGGAGAGTGGAGTTCCAGGTGGTCCGTGTGGACTACTACAGAGGCGGGAGGACACTGCCGCTTAGGAGGACAACTGTCATCCGACAGTCCGGTTCGAGTAGGAGTTGTCAGTCCCGGTGTGACCAGGAGCTGCACAGACGCCGTCGAAGTCCGGAGTTGAAGACTGCGCATTATGTGAGGTATTGTCGCCGAGCAAGCCTCGGGACAAGGTATGATTCCACAAACCATCCTTTCCTATTATATAGACGTTGACGCGTTTCCTCGATATGGGTTGGGGAGAAAATTTTTGTTTTCGCGGCCTTCTCTGTCTCCCCTAAAACCCAACAGAAACATGTTATAAAAGTATTACAAGCTTTAATAAATTTCCACGGCTTATCGGAACCAGCTGTACTGTCAGCACCAGAGTTCATCACCTTTTATACATACATAACGGGCCACATACGGACAGCAATAGGATATACCAAAATTACAATAGCTAGACATCGTGAAACATCATCAAACACCTCCGAGGACCTGAGAGTACAGGGATGACTCTACGACTCTACTACGAAACCACCAAAATAGCAGCATGTCCATCTCTTGAATTCTACTACTCTTCTTGCTACTCGGCCACAACCTCATGACCACCACCACATCTAGAGCGATCACCTAAAAAGTTTGTAAACCAGTGGGGTGAGACACACAGTCCCAGCAAGAAACATAACTCCCGTCGAAACTATAAAACCTCAGAAGATTAAAGCAATAAAAGCAAATAACTGATAAAGCATATAACAAGAGCAGTATACTGAGCGAGACCATTATCTCCATCATTCTTATCAAGATATCCAGGAGGAATATAACCAAGTATTTCTTTATGGAACATGATTGACAAGATAAGCTTTATAAGAACTTATCACAAAATATAAGGATCGTACACATAACTGCAAGATATAACTAGATCAGCTATATAAGCAAGGCCTCAATCAATGTTTCGTGTTTTGCTCTAAGAAAGATATACTATTCGGCTGGATTATGTTTTATTATGCCCTGAGGAAGTGAGTTGTCCCTGCTCAAATCCAACCTTTGGTTGCGAAGCCCAAACACCGGTGCCACACAAGGTCAATGGGAGAGTCGGACTCCATGACCTCACCTCCTCGTGGTCAGTGCATGAAAACCAAAGCAGGACTGTAGTCTCATGCTTATATGGCCTCAGCCTCAGGGTCAGCTCCGCAAGCTACTCATATCTCTATCTCACCTTGACATAGGTTCTAGTACATACATCCGAGCCATGAACACATCATGCTCATTACCACATATCCTGAGCCATGGGTCTATTCACCATGCTCCATATATTCACAGTGGTACTCAGATTCCTCCTATTTTAGGCTAGGGGAAAACCTCACATATTCAACAATATGCGCTCCAGGAAAATCCCGTAGGATAAACCTGTTTCACCATCACCATGATACTGACGATGATGGATCTATGGCCAGGGCAAACTACATGATATGTTCATCTATAATTAATTAGTATATTTTAAGCCAATTGTTGCAGCAACCAAAGTATAAACATAGCCTTATAGAATTACATCATTATTACCATCATCATACTGTCCTGGGACCTCAATCCCTCATTATATCAACCACTACCTCTCAAGGCATCATAATCAGCATTTTGGGAACGCATCCCTTATCTCATCATCAGAGGATAATACCTCAACTAGGCACTCAGCCTTATATTAGGTCCTCAGACCTATCCACTTGTTATCTCATTACCAAATGGTGCTACTCAAGCACATACATTTCATAGCTCTTACCAGGCTATGAATCCACATAAAAATACCTGCAAGGTTAGTATACACATCCATAGATATAACTGAAGCCATCATGGATTAACAGGATTATCATGCTATCAAGTATAAAGCAACATCCATGAGTATATTACACATAAGTTGTAGAAATCATAGTTTTATTATCAATCATAAGCATATATCATGCCCCATACTTGTCATTATATACATGAGTCACATTATCATGTGTAGCAACATCATATCCTTCCAAACTTCCTGGTTTACAACCTATTATCTTATCTCATTATCATAGTTGTAGGATTCAAGGTGATTACACCATATCACTTGTATTATCATTATTAACTGAGAACTATCAGCTATATACATTCTGGGTTATCAGAACCCTCACCAAAGCTCCTGCAACCCTCACTATAGGTATGGCGGGCAGCGCCAACCCTCACCAAAAGATGTGTTGGGTAGGGTCATACCCTCACCAAAGGATGTATCAGTTAGGGTTTCCCAACCCTAAGCAAGCTCACCACCATATCGGCCAACCCCATCACTGCACCTACCGTGCAACAAGAACCCAGCAGCTCACATGTTGTCAGGCAAGGTGTATCATTCATCATCACAGGGTTGTCAGCCAAAGGCCTATCATGCACACAAGCTAGGGTTAGGGTTAGGGTTTCCTCTATCGGCCAACCCTCACATGGACCATATCGTCCAAAGGGGTATCACCCAAGCGCCCCTACCGTGCAACCAGCTTCCTATCATCCAGGGCATTCATGAGGCCCAAGAGTTGTATCGTGCATGGCCATGTAGAAACATATCATTCGGCACCTAGGGTTATCATGTCGGGCACCATACCACAAGGCCATCTCAAGGCAAGATGATATCAGGCAACCTCTCTACAAGGTGTGTCGTACAGAGCACTCGACAAGGTGTATTGCCCAAGCAACAAAGGTATCAGCCAAGGGAACCCTAACAGGCACCAACCAAACTTCAAATAGATATATCGGCCAAGGGTAAAACTCAAGATGAAGCTATCGGGCAGCACTACTCCTAGGTCATAATGTGCAAAGCACAACTCTACAAGGTCATCCTCAACCTCAAACACAAAGGCAACAAACCCTAAATGATCAAAAAGATCAGCTCACCTCTCAACACCTAAGAGAGAGGGGTTTTGCACAACCTCTATCACAAGTCGGACAACTACAAGGATCAACCTCAACTTAGGTCATCACATATCCAAGAGCTCACCTCTCAAATCCATGGTGAGAGGAGGGTGTTGCCCAAGTAACTAGAATGTTGACTCACCTCTCAACTTAAACGAGAGAGGGGTATTGCCCACATCACTAGAGCTCAAACTCACTTCTCAAAAACCAAGGAGAGAAAGGGGTATTGCTCAATAAGAAAACCCCAAACTATGGTTTGGCCAACTAGATCCAAAGGCATATAAACCATCAACAACATCATGCTCACTATATCCATAAGATAAACAACATGTACTAGAGCAAGAAACATAACATGTAATGGTCGATCATCAACATATATGAATAATGCAACATAAAGAAGGTAGTATAGCTAGGGTTAGAAGTTATGTAACCTGCCTTAAGAAAACTCCTCAAGCTCCAAAGCTCCAAGCTTTAAGCTTCTAGCTCCAAATCACACCACCTTCGGCCACCTCAAGGAAAGGGACAAAGCTCATAACCACCATGGCCGAAGAGTAAGAAAGAAGGAGAAGGAGATGCTAAGGAGAGAGAGAAGACGTTTACCAAGGAAGTAAGGCTCACCTATAGATTGGCCACCAAGCTAGAGGAAGAAGAAGAGAACTCCTTCAAAGGGATCGGCCACCAAGCACCAAGGGAGGTGTGACGTGCACACAAGGGGAGAAGGGCAACAAAGAGCCAAAGGTTTCCTAAGGAAGAGAAAGGCAAGGCATATATAGATGAGGATCAAAGGGGAACCATGGCAAGGTGTCACCTTACCCAGGGACACATGTCCACACATTTGCCACCTTGCAAAACATATGCACAAACCATGCCACCACACAACCAAGGTTCGGCCACATGTCCAAACTAGGGTGACACAACCAAAGCAAGAGGGTCAACAAAGTCAAAGGCCGACACACTTCAAACCATGAATGATACACCACCAACACCTCTAGGCTGATACACATCATGGCTGGCACACCTCATGGCCGACACAAGCCTCCTTGCCCAATATAGGGCTCCTCAAAGCAAGGCAAGGCCCAAACAAGGGAAAACAAGGCCCAACAGAGCTCAACCAAGCCCAAGACAACTCAAGGCACGAACCCAAACCTTCCTCTCAACTTAGAGGAAGCAAAGAGAGAGAAGAACATCTCTGAAGGTGACAAACTTGCCTATAAACCCTAACTTACGTTATTTTGCAAGTAGCACCTCCAACACTCAACAAAACACAAGCAAACCCTAATCACCACTAAAGGTGATTAGCAAGTAACTAAGCACAGGGGTAAGGCAAAACAAATAGGACAAACCCAAAATGGAGGTCAGGGTCCTTACACTAAATACTTGGGGAACCCTTGTACAAAAGCATTAGAGACATATGTTATATCAACAATGAAACTTACCAAACCCAATGTTGATGGCATTAATTTTAATTAGAAATAAAACACTTTTGTAAATGATTTTAAATCCTTTGTATTAGCATCAATTCTCCCATATGTAGGTCATCATGATGGTGGAAAACCTAAACCAAATCCTCCACTTGACTCAGTTCATCATGCTCTACTGGCGTTACTGGTTGGGTACCCGCCAACCTCCCCCAATCCACATCCATTGTTACAACCCCAATTTTTGGGTTCATTTGGTGAGAAATGTAATTTCTCATATTAAATATATTGAAACAAATAATGATATAATCTATTTTTAATAAATGGATTTCATTTACAATAGCCTTGATGATTGTTTTGTGGGATTTATTGGCTATTGGGTCCAATAACAAGGAAATTCAATTAGTAAATGAATAATTGATTTTTTGAGAAAAGAAAGGTATGGAAACCTCTAGAAGGCAAAAGAACTTAATCCAAATGTGGATTTCGTGCCACATGGGTTCCTTGGGTCCCAAGGAGTCCAAAATTGCAAAGATAAAGTAATAAGAAAAGAAAAGATCAATTAGATATTTCTTTATTAAGAAATGAAATTGAAAACAATGATAAAAGGTGGAAAATAAGTGAAAAGGTGTATAATTGAGTTATCTTGGTGTATTTTTGTATCCAAAGGATTCCTAATGTTAAAAGGAACTCCAAATAAGGAAAATAAAAGAGAGATAAAGATAAATATTCAAAAAGAGATATTTTATTAAAGAAAAAGTAAAATAATAAGAAAAGGGATCAAAGATAAGGAAAGAGGCTAAGGAAATATTCCCAAGAGGGGATTTCGAGCCATTAAAGTTCCTTGAGGTTCAAGGAACTCAAAATAATAATTTAATAGCAAAGGAAAGAGAAAATAGGTGAAAAATATACATAATTAAGAGATATCTTGAACTTAAAGAAAATGAATGTTTCCTTTTAGATAATGAGCCCAATTTTGGCATAGAGGTATATTCAGTCATTATGGACTTTACCTCCAAATTTGAGATTAATTGGATATTTGGTTTGGGAGTTATAGCTTTTACAAGATTCCCTAAAGTGTTGGGTTTATAATAAATGTCACAATTCTGAATACAATTCCCTTGATCTGGCGCGTGCATTTACGGCCATCAGATCTAGATCTGATGATGATGAGCTTGTCTTCTAGTTCGTGTCTGGTTAGGAAAGCAAGGAAAGAACTCCAAGTTTCCTTGATTGAATTCCTTGTCAATCAATGAGTGTGCAAACTCGGAAATATGCTAGATTTATTCGTGAGTTTCTTGCGGACAGTTTAATCCTAGGTTTCACTGAGCGTGGGGGTCTCTAGAAGAATCCCCTAAAACCCACAGACCCCCCCGGTTGTGCGCCATATCCACATGCTTTTTAAGGGGGTCATTTTCCTCTGTGAGATGATGAACAACTCTGGAAGATTCTGTGGGACTTTCAGGACAAGTATATCCCACCAATTTCCTCTCTCGAGCCCCTCCTACATCTTGGACCTCCTTGGATTGCTGTCGGGAGAACCTATGTTTTGTCTTGGTGACTTCAGCCATGGCTGGAGAAATCTGGACCACCGATGAGTTCGGTTGGGTCGGGCAGAGGTGGAGGACCAACTTTGAGCGAGGAAGGAGCCCTTCCGATGGAAGTCAACACCAGAGTTGACCTTCCATTGCTCTGCGTCCAGCAAGCAGGGGAGAAACACGTGCAAGGGAGAAAAGACTCCCCTACCCCGAAAGCCATGAGAAGAGATCAAGGGTAGAATAGTAATCGACCAATTTGCGTGGAAAATAAAGTAAGTCCCGCTTGCCGACGTGTCACTTTCTTATTGGCTTAAATGTATTTATCTTGCATAAATCACAACTAAGGATTGGTAGCCCTGATGAAAATATGTTATACATGAAATTTGATAAGAAAAACATGAGGAAGCCAATAAAAATATAATTGGTACCTGATATTTCTTGCAATTGAAAAAGTACCCCAAGTTATCACCTTTGATGTAGTAAATTATGATAAAACCCTAATTTGATATGGAACTCGATTTTAATGACTCTTTGAGGTTAATTTGGTTTGGAACCCTAATTCTGAGAAATACTAACCTATTAAGAATAAAAGGGAGAGTTAATTTTGAAAAAGGCAGTTTCATGCTTGTTTTAGGGTTTATGCACATGATTATGTTTAGAAACCCTAATTTGAGAAGATATGGGTTTTAATGGGTTAAATCTGAAAATATAATTATAGAACTGTGTTTTCATGATATAATACCCTCAAGTTGGTGATTAGAGTTTTCTATGGATAAATGAGTAATTAATAGTAAATGGAATACAATTATGAATCAATTCTGATAAAGTATGAGTTGTCAATTCGAAGGAAACTAAAGGTGGTAATTGAGTCTAATGATCTTGAAGTAACTTAAAAGAGATAAAGATGGTAGTTTTAGTATAAAAGAGAAATGATGGAATTTAACTGTGCTTATGATGCTGAAATTAGGATTTGTGAAATAAGAGGGCATTAAATGTGATAAAAGCATTATGGAGGCTAAAACCCTAATAAAACCATAAAGTGGCCTAGAAATCTTAAGGTGGAATCCAAGTCTAGCTTTAGAATGTTTTGGATAAACTATAATGCTTGGATGTCATGCATTAATTTCAGAATATTTTTGATTGCTTGTTACTTGTTCTTTATCATTATTGCTTGGATAGCAAGTCGCTCTGGATCAGGTATGTGGTTAATTATGGTTAATCGCATTAGTTTCCCGAGGGTTTTTTGGATGTTTCCTCATATTTAATGCAATCTAAACTGTTGGATGTTCATACTTGCAAAATTATAAAGTCACTATGGTTATCACAATTATAAAGAAGTGTGTATTCTCGCACCTACATGCCACCCTAATGGAAGATGTCATAAAGGTCAGGCCCAAGAGGGTAGACCCATGGGCACCACGAGAGGTGACCCCAGACACCAAGCTCGGGAATGAGAAGGTGGTCTATGATGAATGACTATGGAGAACCATGAGAGGTGACTCCCAGGCACCAAGCTCGGGTTTGAGAAGGTGGCCTTAAGTCAATGGAAAAAGAGAAACCCTAGAGGGGTATGCCAGGGTTAGGGCAAAAGCGGTGCAGAATGACACATTGAAAATGTAAACTGTTTTGTTAAATAATTTTATTGTGATTATTAAATTGTTAGCCATATTTGCAAGATTTTGGATGTCCCCACATACCAGTATATTTTGATATACTGACCGACGTTTTGTTTGTCAGTGTTTTAGGAACAACATTTGAAAGAACAAATAGTAAAGTGACGCATTGTAGAAATAAGAAATAAAGTGCAAGGAGGATTAGATAGAATAATTCAAGCTCTGGATAGATAGATTTCCAAAGTTTTCAAAGGTAAGTATAGTTTTAATTTTATACCAAATTCCAGTTAGTTAGTAGAATTTCATAATTACTATTGATTATTTGTTGAACCTTTGATCCTGTTAATTGAATAACGGCTTTGACCTTCGGGTCTCCCTTAATTGGGAGTTACCGAGAGACGGGGTCATTACAATTGGTATCAGAGCATAGGTTCCTTACTTAATCTTTAATAATTATTAAATTTTACAAATTCCATAGAACTAAGGGAGTTATTAGAGGATTGTCCAAAAGATTGAGGTGTCTAGAAAAGGATCACGTCCGGGGGCTGGCAATATTTTCCTCTGCACCGCTAGTTGGAATACGAGGACTCCCGGATTGTGTGACTGCCTGGACGATGTCTTAGGATATGACTCAAAATAAGATTCCTTTAGGACTCTCTCATCTTGTTCATCCCTTCTCAACTCAAATTCAGTTAAGGACCTTAAGGATTAGGGTTTCCTCTCTTCTCCTCACCCTCTGGAGGTATGGGTAAGGTTAATAAGGTCTAAGGAATTCTGCACCAAATTAATGAAAAGCATGTAAATAAGATGTCATGGACATAAGCTTAAAAGATTAAGCGCAAACTAAAGAATAGATACATGCTTAGGTCATATGACACGAGTTGTCATGGCCCTCAGGAGAGACCTGAGGATAGACCTCCTTGTCAGGAGGATGAGTAGAGAGAGTTAGTCTTGGAGGTAGAGACCTCGATTAAAAATAGAGACTTGGAACCTCCTCTGAGGATGATGTTAACACTAACCCTAAGTGGATGTTAGAGAGAGATGATATGATGAGTTAGATGTCTTGGTTGACTGGGTGGACATGCCTTTGGAATGACATATGAGCCATGAGAGGTTGGATGACCTAGCACCTTTAGAAACCCAACCCTAGGAAGGGTCGTGCATGTTTGAGTGAAGGATAGATCCTTCATTGATGAGGTTAGTGAAGAACCTATAGAAACCCTATAGGCTTATGCAAGTAGGGGATAACATGCACCCTGAGCACATCAGTAGTACGGGCAGTAAGTTAAAATCGAGTCCAGAAGGATAGGATGGATGGCTTATGAGATAAGCATAAGGGGTTATGGATAATCATGAGCAAACATAAGGTTGAGAATAGGCTTCACCCACGCGGAGGTATTACTATGAGCTTGATCCTTCATGGAGAGAGGACCTCTAGTAGTACGGTTGGATGTGGAGTTAGCCCTAGAGAGAGAAAGCAGGACCCCAGCAAGGAGGTTGGAAACCTAAAACCCCGAGATATGAGGAACAGTCGGGAGTTGAGGATGATGCGACCTAAGTGGATGATAGTGGTTGCCTTATGCTTGACCCCTGGAGGCTGATGATATCTTGGTTGCCTTTAGAGGAACCAAAACCCTAGAGAGAGGGTGATGCTTCTAGTACCTATGTGCCTATGGTATAAGTGGTTACTTGCTGAGATGAGACAAAGAGTGTCTTAGACCCTGAGGAGGTTTAAGTAACCAGTGGTAAGGCGGTATACCTAGTTGGTTGCCCTTGAGGAGGACTCAACTCTGAGGTGTTGCTCATATAAAAGGATCATGGGAGTACATGACATACCTTGGACATGTTTGATTTGTGGTTAAGAGATTGAGCATGCAGTTGATACCCAAAGGAGAACCTAGGGTTCCTAGGCCTAAGAGGGGAAGCAGTGTATCCGATGCTCATGATGAGATTTGAGTCTCTATAGTTTCAAGCATGGTACTCCTCATGTGTAGAGGTAAAGGAAACCCCTTAAGTTCAGGGTATGTTTGATGAACCCCTCACAACTAAGTTGATTTAATGTTGAGGAAAGAGAACAAGTATGACCTAGCATGGTTTAATAGGTGGTCTGCTTATGCCCTAGTGGATGTTGGGTTAGGCATGCTCATGTGAATGTAAACCCTAGGGATGGTTGTGACCTTGTTGTCAATAGTTGTAGTTTCCTCCCATCCTGGGAGAGGGACCCTTTTGTAGGGTGTATATCAGTTTTGTTGGTTTTGAGGTAACCTAAAGAGGTCTCATAGGATATTGAGAAGCTAAGTGAAAAGTACACGGTATGAGAATGAACCTGTAGACCCATAGATATCCATCTCTAAGTGCATGTGGATGTGTTACCATGTAGGTAACCGGTATGGGGCCTGACCAAGGAAGACAGGTCACCATGACCCCTATGCAGGGATGAAAGTCGGCCCATGAATGCAGAGAGAGATGATGAAGGCTTGGGTAAGGTTCTAAGTTGAACATGTACTATAACAAAATCCTAAGTCTATCCTAGGGTCAGGTAGGGATAAGACTGATGGAAGTAGGAGTTGCCTAATTCCCTAGTTGCACATGACCATAGGGTCGGGAGGTAACAGCTATCATTGTCTGAGGGCCATGGGTTAGGAGATTGATCACCTTCATGATCTCATGGGACCCAAAGGGCAGATGAGTAGGGCACTCTCTGGATGCATAAGGGAAGAGGGATGACCCCAAAAGTGTCGGCACCCTATAGACCTAGAGGAGATGACCAAGGATTGTGTGTAAACCCAAGTAGGTTCGAGACCAGTTTTCCATGGAAGTAAATTTGATATCATGATGCTTGTGATGTAGAGACATAAGTTGCACGTTTCAACTTAGAATTGAAAGTGTATTGGCGATGTGGGATGTATCATCTCTACTCTTGGAACAGGAAGAACTTTGTGTTTGGATGGCCGCCAAATGCTTATTTCCTCTTATTATGGGGGGGAGAGATGGGACAGTACGCATGCCATACACCAAGGATAAAAGATGATGCGAGTTGGAACGTTGCTACAAGGTATGAGGATAGAGATGATAACATACCTTGGTGGAGTGAATGATACATGGATGGTTTGCAAACACTAAGAGAAAGTAGTGTAGTCAGCTTATGAGGATGTTTTATTAGGATCTATGTGGAATTTACAAGTTAACCAAGGTTGAGTTTGATCACAATGAGGATGAGCTCAGAGCTTCTCGATGAAGACCAACTTAGAGTTTGAGATAAGATGATAAGTATAATACATGGAAGTGTATGTTACCTAACACCTAAGGATGAGAAGTGGAAATGAATGCTCTGGTTGAGATATAGCTGCCTAGTTTAGCTAGAGGCTAGAAGAAGTTGAAGCTGTTCGACTAACCCTAAGTTTGGAAAGAGGATGTGTTTTGGCTAACACACAGATGTATGAGGTGAAAATCTCATGTACGGTTCTGTAGAGTGACAGTAAGGGTGACTTATCTGTCAACTTTTCCACTATCACCCCCAAAAAACCAAACTCTGCCTTACGTAAAGTTGCCAGAGTACGATTAACCTCTGGATTTGAAATCACTGCTTATATACCTGGTATTGGCCATAATTTACAAGAACATTCTGTAGTATTAGTAAGAGGAGGAAGGGTTAAGGATTTACCCGGTGTGATATATCACATTGTTCGAGGAACCCTAGATGCTGTCGGAGTAAAGGATCGTCAACAAGGGTGTTCTAGTGCGTTGTAGATTCTTATCCGACGAAGGTGGTTTGGGTATGAGAAGTATTAGGGACATAGTTAGATCTTGCCTTATGAAGAATGTATGGAATGTAGCAATAAAAAAAGATAGTCTCTAGGTTAAATGGGTCGATGAAAGGTACCTCAGAGGTGATTCCATTTGGAAGTTGAAAGGGAGTTGTTCTGCTACCTGGCTATGGAAACAAATCATTAATAGCATAGATTAGATTCTTGAGAAGGTGCATTTCAGACCTAGAAATGGTAGGAACATCTTATTATGGAGAGATTCATTGATTATAAAAGGTATGTTTTTGGATGATATTTTATTAGTTAAAGACATTTCTAATTTTGGCAAAGGTAAATTGGTCCATCGTGGTTGTTTGGTTGATAAAGATGGTAACTTGATTTCCTATGGGTCTAGGCAATGCAATCACATTTTGGATGAAATTAAAAAGTTGTTCTATCCAAGGATATGTGAGGATGAGATTTTGTTGGATGATCTACACTATAAGGGGTTGAGGGACTTTTGGGAGTGATGTAGAATTAAACATGCTAAGGTAGACTGGTCCAATTGGGTTTGGGTCTAATGCTCCTAACCATTTTAAGCTCTTTTCTTTGAAACTTGTTCTGAGTAAGCTTCTTACATAGGATAGCTTAAGGAGAAGAGGATTTGCTTTCTCTTCTATGTGCATTATGTGTAAATCTGATGTTGAGGATCATCATCATCTCATTTTCCTATGTGACTAGGCTAATAAGATCTGGATTCATGTTGTTGATGAAAGTTTTATTGACAAAGTTTCTTCTAATATGACTGAAATGTTAAAGTTTAGAGGTAGAAGTTGCTCTACTGCTATGCTGATTTTCTATGAAACTTGGAGAGAAAGAAATGCTCACATTTTTATGACAAAGTTAGAGGTTTTGAGTCTGTTTGGAGACATATTGAAGTTGATGTGGCTACTTTTTTTTTCCTACTCCTGTATAGATTTTTCTTATTTCCTTTTAACTTCTCATGCACTGTATATACTCTCACAATTTGATATATACAAAAAAGAGGAACAAGATTTGAGGGATAAAAAAATCATTCATCCATCATAGGATATCATGTCTATAAAGGTGTCACATGTAACCACCTAGTTTGTCTTTTCAACATCACCTTTATTTGAAACTAATCTAGAAGTGTCCCACACTAGGAAGCATCCATGTATACATTAATTCTCTATCTCAAGTATACAAACATATCTCTAACACAAGATAAGGAAAAAAACTCATTTGTATGTGTATAGTAAGAAGAAGATTATATATTTCTAAGAACTTGAACCATTACTTTTTGCTTTTCATAGATGATAATCCATGGTATAGTCATAAACTTCAAAGAATCTAGCTACCAATGCTACATCATATTTTAACTACTTCTAAGAAAATATATATGTGAATCTTTTCCAATCATTGATGATATAGAATGTCCTTTCATATAGCCAATGTCACCAGATCTTTAAAATCATATTAATCGTAACCAACTCCAGATCATGACTAAGGAAGTTCTATTCATGATTCTTCAACTATCTAGGAGAATTTTGTATTTCTCTAGGAACTACATAATAAGATGGCCAAGTATTTTCCATGAGGCATCACAAAAAATCACACACCCTTTCCCTCTCTCAATTAGGGTAAGGGCCAGTGTTGCCGCCAACTTCTCCTCTAAAATATAAAAAATCTTATCACAATGATATTACCATAGAAATTTTACCACCTTATATATCAAATATTAGATCTATGATCAGCTCTAGAGGGGGGTGAATAGAGCTTAAAAATTACTTTAAAAAATCATTAGACCTTCTACATATTATTGTTGACTCTGGGTCTAAATTGACCAAACCCTTATTTTTATGATGACTAAACCATTCCATTCATATGTGACTAACGCTTCTACTTGAGTGATTTTAGATTAGGTATATACACACTCCAAATGCCCTAACTTGTGCATCCTAACTTGGAGAAAGGACAGGTCAAAATCAATGCAAGTGCACTTTCATGGAATATGATGTGAATCTATTAGAATCATGTTGTAAATCACTTGTAATGATTGTATGACTTGTAATTAAGCTTAGAAAAAATTAGGAGCACCTAAATTGAATATTTAAGCACTTTAATGACATTTTCTAAAATTCATTATAGGTTGTTTTCCAGTTGAGTTACAAATGTGATCAATCCCTTGATGGATTTTGAAAATGCCCAGGTTTGATCGAGTTACAAACTCAACCGATTGTTGCACTAGATAAAACTGATTTAAGAGATTGGTCAAGTTTTATCTGGGATAAACTCGACCAATTATTCAAATATGACTTGTTGAATAGTACAGTAGGTCGAGTTTTCGACACACAGAACTCGAATGATCGCACTATACGGAGAAGTGCAGAAAAGTACTTCTAGCCATTGGAGTGTTGCAAAACTTCAAAAAAAAATATGTTGCAAGACCCCAAATGGCTACTATTTGTCCTTAAGTGTTCCCATTGGCTACTAGGCATCCCCAACTATAAATAGGACCCATTAGGCTTCATCTCATGGTTAGCCAAGCACTATGAAGGTCCCTATTCTATAGTTGAGTGCATTTTATAGCCTCCTCTCTCTCTCTAAGCTTAATCACTCATTATACCGTTAGAGCGAGTAGGAGATTTGTAAGAGAGCTAGTCCTACATGTATATCTTGTTAGGCTCTCACTTCTATTACCTTCCAATCTCTCATTTCCTCCGTGAAGATGAAGACGAAGGTTATCTCTCTTTGCTAAGAGAGATGAAGAAGAAGAAGGCAATGTTGAAGACTTGGAGCAAGAGTGGGTAAGTCCTTGGTGAAGGCTGAAGACTCCTTGCTCAAGTGGGTAAGTCCTTGGTGGAAGCTTCTCCTTGGCAAAGGTGAAGTCATAGGTGGAAGATCCAAGAAGAGTGGGTAATTCCTTCAAGACTGAAGACTTGGTGCAAGAGTGGGTAAGTCCTTGGCGAAGGCAGAAGACTCCTTGTACAAGTGGGTAAGTCCTTGGTGAGGCAGAAGACTCTTGGTTGGATAGGTAAGTCCTTTGATAGGTTTTTGGATCCTTCTTAAAGGGAAAGTTGGGTATCATTGTCCCAGAAAGGGAAGGTCATATGTTGTAACTCTTATAAGTGAATATAACAAGGGAGACATGTTTTAGAAATCCTAGAGGTTGAACTATCTAGGTAGTGGATTAACAATCTCCTAGTTTGGATATTGGACCACTCTACATAGCTTGTGTTCTTGTGTTTGTTTTATTCTCTGTCATCCTTGCTATGTATATTTAGTTGCACTCAAATTTCTAATTAACAACCTTATCTTGTGATATATCTTGAAGGTTTAATGAATTTTTTTTAAGTACTTTTTAGCTCTATACACCCCCTTGAGCATATCTCCCATCCTAGATCCAACAAGTGGTATCAGAGTGGGTCTTCTCCAAGCATACTTCCACAAGTAGGGGAATATGGGAAACTATCAAGGTGGGAGGTACCTCATCAACATTCTAATCTTTGAGGGGAGAAAATTCCTTTATTGGAAAAGAAGACTATAATTCTACATCCAAGGATCAAGTCTTGAGCTATGGAAAATGGTGGATTGTCCATACAAGCTACCATAGACAAAGAGAGAAGAATGGGATGAAGCTACATTGAAAAAAGCAACCTTAAATACAAGAGCCATCAACATTCTATATGCCTCCATCTCCCCCACTGAATTCAACTGGATTTCCTCTTGTGAGATGGCCTATGAGGTATGGAGAAAGCTATGCATCGCTTATGAAGGGACAAAGCAAGTGAAGGAAATCAAAGTCTACATTCTCAAAGGGCTTCTTGAGAATTTCAAGATGGGAAAGAAGGAAAGGGTGGATGAGATGTACTCAAGGATCAACACCATTGTAAATGGTATTTCCATCCTAGGTCATCCTATGGATAGAGGAGAGATCAACTCAAAGATCCTTATAACTCTTCCCAAGAGGTGGGAATCCAAGGTGACTTCTATTAAAGAAGCAAAGTCTCTTGGTGATATACCCATTAAGAGCTCATAGGAAATCTACAAGCCCATGAAGTCAAATTTGACAAGCAAGATGAAGAAGTAAGAGAAGAAGAGAAAGAGCTCAAGAGAATGAATTAAGGCTGAAATCATAGTACAAATTGAAGTTATTGTTGGTCAAGCCTCTCCTTACTCTTAAGTTGAAGAAGAGTCCATGTACACTAAGGGTAGACTCTATAAAGGGAAGTCATCCTCTTCACTTGGTGCTTCACATGTGGAAAGAAGGGTCACTTCAAGGAAAATTGTCCACAAGGCAAAAGGACCCATAATCACAAGAGAAGATAAGGGAAGCACAAGAAGAAGGAAAAATGGCACAAAAGCTCAAGTGACTCTCTAACTCAAGCTCAAGTGAAGAATCAAGTGGAGGATCTAGCTCAAGCTCTAGTAATGAAGGAGAATGTCATTTTACCCTCATGGATTCAACAAGTGAAGACTCAAATGAGGTAAATCTAAACTCTTTAGATAAAGAATCTATAATTGCTATTATTTATGCTACGTGTGCCTCTCTTAAGTCTTCTAAAAAGAAAAAGAACAATCTTGCTAGAATTTTTGTTATTTTTGTTAATTGGCATATAGAAAAGGATGATCTTGAACATTATAATATTTTCTTACTTGATGAAAACAATGCTTATCTTAGTCAAGTAGATGCTCTTAAACATGAAAATGCTAGATTTCTTGATAAGATTATATTTCTAGAAGATTAACTTCTTATGCTTAGTTCTAATGAAGAGCATAGTAATATTGTGAATTCTCTCATGCTTGATATTGATGTTCTTAGAATTGAAAATGAGGATAAAGAATTTTTTTTTGCAAGGATTAGAATCTGAAAATAGTGTTAATCTTTCTGAGTTTGATTTGCTTGAAAATGAGAATGATTCCTTGCTTGATAAAATCAATGTCCTTGAATCTTGTTCTGCTTCTACTAGTAGAAAGAATAGTGTTGCTTCTATTCATATTGAGAAAGATTCTTACATAACCAATGCTCTTTTCTTAGAAATCGATCTTTTGCATCCTAGAGATAATATCAATCAATTGTCTTCTATGATTGCTTCTCTTATGCATGATAATCAAAGTTTAGATCTTCTATGCAAAGATTCTTAGATGATAATTGGAATCCTAACCAAATACTAGATCATACTACCAAAAAAATGGGTAGAGATGATTCTGAACTTGATAGTATCCAAAGGAACAACAAATAAAAAGGACCTTCAACTTTCAATGAAGAATCCTCTAGTTCCAGGGCTAGGATATCACATAATGATTGCAACAAAATTGTTCATTATTCTACTTATTGCCCTTTTAGGAAAGCACACAAGAGAAATAGGACTTGGTCTGCTAAGCTAACCCCTCCGAATCCAAAAATGTGATTGTGAACCATTTCATCTTTCTTCTTATAGGTCAAGTACAATTGAATTGACATGAGCTATTGATTTGGAAATTGACTTCTCAATCCACATGAAAGAAGAAAGGTGAGATGTGTATGGGGTGGTAACAAGTGGAAAAGGAATGGTAAGAATAGAGGTAAAAAAATTCTTTCTCATATCCAATCCTAACTTGTTTCTTTCAAGTTAGTTTGCACTATGCATATGTTGTTTGAGTCAAAAATGGTAGCATGTTATTCTCTTCACACTCTTGCTCAAAAACTGTTTATAATGCTTTCATAGTATATTACTAACTTGCTTAAACATGTTTGGATATGGCTTGTATTTTTAGCATGCCTCTTAATATGATTTTATGAAATATATGTGCTTCTTGACAACAGTTGTATCAGTTGAGTTTATCCTGTAAGAAACTCGACCGACAAGCACCAATGGGTGTTGCCAACAGTTGTTGTTGGTCAAAATTCAAAACACAGGACTCGACTGAAAACATTGTGCACTAAATACACAGTTGGCCTTTTGGATGAGAATTTCCCTCTCAACTAGACTTTTTCAACCAATAGACCTATTATTTGGCACTCCCTTTGGTACCTTTATATATGCATATTGTCATGCTCTAAATTTTTTATCTTACATACAACTCTATATTTCTAATTGCTATAATTTTGGTATCCCACAAGTGGTATCCCTATATCTTATAATTACTTGTCTTGAGTTGTTGTGTAGGTTTGATGATGA
The DNA here is from genome assembly GCA_963693085.1 of Alisma plantago-aquatica. Taxonomy (NCBI): domain Eukaryota; kingdom Viridiplantae; phylum Streptophyta; class Magnoliopsida; order Alismatales; family Alismataceae; genus Alisma; species Alisma plantago-aquatica. The sequence continues at coordinate 760,949,570 of OY856412.1, forward strand.
TTTTTTGATGATGAGAACTCTTTGGATCTCTTGGTAGTGTCTTAAATTACTTTCGTTGTGCTATAACTTGCTACATCTATCTAGTTGTATATCTATTCTTAACAACCTTGAGGTTCTTACGGCATGTTTGGTTGGCAAAAAAGGATTGGAAAGGATTACATGGAAGGTTAGGATTGGAAGGTACATGTTGGGAGAAGGATAGATGATTTGCACTCCTATGTTTAGATGCAACCTGGAAAAGGATGATAAGGCTACACATTTTACCATTTTCATCAATATTTTGATTTATTTTTAGGCAAATATTCTTACTGTTGCGGCACTCCTTCGTTCAGAAGGGACCGACAGTGAGAAGTCGATACCCATCCTCTGATTTATTCTCGATTAATTTTTCCCTTCTATTAAATCATGTGATCATGTAAGGACGAAATAATAAAACAAATCATTCCAGCTTAGGAGCATTTTTAATAGGACCCTCTCACCACTAGTCGTCAATGATCAAAACTGAATGTCCTATGACAGAGATTGGTGACCTGCTTCAGGTGACACTGGTCAGACTCCAACTAAGTGCTCCCTAATGAAGCAATGGTACGCATCTTTAGAGTGGTCGCAACTTTGATGTTTTCCACTGCAATTTCTCTATTGGGGGGTTTCCAATTGCCTGCGCTTGATGAATACCATTTTCGACCAACCATTGTCTGAAGTTGAAGGTGTGGGAATCACCTACTAGCATGAGTGGTGGTCAAAGGGTAGAGAAATCAGTGACCGTCAGTGGCCAACATTCACAGAGAACAAGACATTGGGGCCTTGAGTATCGGCGACTTACATATTCTCAATTGTGCTAGAGATTGTATACCAGCCAATACCTAGGGGACGTGGCATGGACGAGTCCTATCTGATTGGGTCTCTACTACCAGAGTTAGAAGTTTCGCACTTGTAAAAACACAACCAAACATGGGTACAGAAACAACAGGAAGATTTCTATCCTATCCTACTCCTAATACCAAACATGTCGTTAGTGGTAACCATCTTTTGGTAATGATGCATATCTACTAGCGAGTTATATCCTTTCTTGCTTTTGAAATTGCATATCTATTGTTTGATTATTTCTCTACATATACTCATAGCTTGTTTTTTAATTTGTGCATCGTTTTCTATGATCCAAATCCTAATAGTAGTCCTGACTTGTGATATCATCTACTAGTAGTCCATATACATGTAGTTTTAGCCTTTTTGTTTGTTGATCAAGTGGTTTTCTCTATGTGATATGTGTGTATCTTGTTTCATACTCAAGATTGCTCCTTGACTTGCATATCTACTATCTTGAGTTACTTTCTTACATAGCCTTATGATGAGCAACAAATAGAGCTACATTGTATGCAGATATTGGAGCATCTGAAGAATTTATGTAGTTTTTCAATGTTCTGCTCTAATGTCAGATTTTGGTGTAGAAATAGTGTTTTTTTCAGAAATGGCCTTCTAAGAAAGACTCATGGCTAAAGCATGAGTCCTGACATTTTTTGGGCAAATTGTCATATTAAGGGTCAATCACGATTTATTAGTTTTCTGCAATACATTATGTTATAATTTCAAGGACCTTTCTATCGTTTGCCTTGATATTTGTATGAATGACATCTAGTCATGTTTAGATGCATGTCTTGATTTTCTTTACATACTATTATTGGACAAGCCCCTAGTGTTGCTCTTCTACTCTCCATTCTAATTTTTGATATCTCTTTTTCTAAATGTTTTGTTTTACCTCTTCAAACCCCCACTTTTTGAAATGACAAAGGGGGAGAAGGCATGTCTTATGTTAGACAAGGAAAAATTATGTGTGAGGAGAAACATTTCTTATGTTATAGGGAGAAGACATATATGTAGAACATATATGAGTAGAAGACATAGTTTCTATAGAGGTTATGAAAGTTAACCATGCAGAAGAATTAGCATCAATTGAGGGGGAGTATGAGAAATCCATGAGCATCAATGGAGGGGAATAATATGAACTCAATTATATCGAAACCCCTAGGTTTCTCCAAAGGTATGATTTTACTTAAATGCTTTCAATACATTTATGGAATCGTTTGACATCTTCAAAAAGGGGGAGAATCTTGACTCTAGGTCTAGATTGACCAAACCCTTATTTTGATGATGACTAAATCATTCCATTTATTTGTGTCTAATGCTTCTACTTGAGTGATTTCAAATTAGGTACAGACACACTCCAAATGCCCTAACTTGCACATCCTAACTTGGAGAAAAGACAAGTAATTAAAAAATAATGCAAGTGCACTTTTATGGACTATGATGTAAATCCATTAGAACCATGTTGTAAATCACTTGTAATGATTGTATTACATGTAAATAATCTTAGAAAAAATCACGAGCACTTAAATAGAATGTTTAATCACTTTAATGACATTTTCTAAAATTCATTACATCCCTTGATGAATTTTGAAAATGCCCAGGTTTGGTCGAGTTACAAATTTGACCAATCGTTGCACTGGATAAAACTAGTTTAAGTGATCTGTTGAGTTTCATCTAGGATAAACTCGACCGATTCTTCAAATACATTTTTTTTAATAGTGCAATCGGTCGAGTTTCTGCCACACAGAACTCGACTGATCGCATTGTATAAAAAAGTGCAGAAAAGTGCTTCTAGTTGTTGGAGTTTTACAAAACTCAGAAAAATATATGTTACAACACCCTAAAGGGCTAGTATTCATCCTTAAGTGTTCACACTAGATACTAGGCATCCCCAACTATAAATAGGACCCCTTGGGCTTCATCCCATGGTTACCCAAGCACTATGAAGGTCACTATTCTATAGTTGAGTGCATCCTACAGACTCCTCTCTCTCTCTCTCTCTAAGATTAATCACTTGCTACATCCATTAGAGTGAGTAGGAAATTTTTAAGAGAGTTAGTCCTACATGTATATCTTGTGAGGCTCTCACTTCCACCACCTCCCAATCTATTTATTCTTCCATGAAGATTAATATGAAGGTTCTCTCTCTTGGCTAAGAGAGGTGAAGAAGAAGAAGGCAAGGCTAAAGACTTGGAGCAAGAGTGGGTAAGTCTGTGGTGAAGGCTGAAGAGTCTTTACTCAAGTGTGTAAGTCCTTAGTAGAAGCTTTTCCTTAGAAAAGGTTAAGTTAAAGGTGGAAGATCCAAGAAGAGTGTGTAATTCCTTCAAGACCAGAAACTTGGTGCAAGAGTGGATAAGTCCTTGGTGAAGACAGAAGACTCTTTGCACAAGTGGGTAAGTCCTTGATGGGGTAAAAGACTCTTGGTTGGATAGATAAGTCCTTTGGTATGTTTTTGGCTCCTTCTTCTTAAAGGAAAAGTTGGGTATCATTGTCCCAAAAAATGAAGATCATATGTTGCAACTCTTATAAGTGAATACAATGAGGGAGACATGTTTTAGAAATTCTAGAAGTTGACATCTCTAGGTAGTGGACTGACAATCTCCTAGTTTGGAGATTGGAACCACTCTACATAGTTTGTGCTCTTGTGCTTGTTTAAATCTCTCTCATCCTTGCTATGTATGTTTAGTTGCACTCAAATTCCTAATTAGAAACCTTATCTTATGATATATCTTGAATTTATAATGAATTGTATTTAAGTACTTTTTAGGTCTATTCACCTCCCTCTAGATCATATCGCCCATCCTATATCTAATAGATATATCACAAGATAAGGTTGCTAATATGAAATTTGAGTGCAAGTAAAACATACATGCAAAGGGGTAGAGAGATTGAACAAGCACTAAAATATAATCTATGTATAGTGGTACCAAGCTCCAAACTAGGAGAGTGTACATCCACTTCCTAGAGAGGTCAGCCTCTAGGATTTTTCAACCATGTCTCACTCCTTATATTCTATTATAAGAGTTACAACATAAGACATTCTTTCTCCATGATAAGGATACCTAACCTTCCCTTTGAGGACAAGGAAGCCAATAACCTTACAAATGACTTACATATCCATGACCAAGAGTCTTCTACCTTACCAAGGACTTACCTACTTTTACAACAAGTCATCTGCCTTCACCAAGTACTTACCCACTCTTGCAACAAGTCTTCCACCTTAAGGATTTACCCACTCTTGACTTAGATCTTCTGCCTTTGATTTCACCTTCGCCAAGGAGAATATTTCACCAAGGGACTCCTTCCCTTCTTCTTCACATCTCTTAACCAAGAGAGAGAACCTTCATCTCATGGTAGAAAGAGAGATTGGGAGGTGAAGTAAGTGAGAGCTTCACAAGATATACATGTAGGGCTAGTTCTCTTACAAATATCCTACTCACTCTAATGGATGTAGCAAGTGATTAAGCTTTAGAGTGGAAGGCGAATCTTGGAGGCACTCAACTATAGTATAGATACCTTCATTTGCAAAATACAAAAATATATTTGCTGCAACACCCCAAATGACTAGAATTGTTCCTAAGTGTCTCTACTGGCTAGTAGGAAACCTCAACTATAAATAGGACCCATTGGGATTCATTCCATAGTTAGCCAAGCACTATGAAGGTCCCTATATTATAGTTGAGTGCCTCCAAGAGCCTCCTTCCACTCTCAAGCTTAATCACTTGCTACATCTATTAGAGTGAGCAAGAGATTTATAAGAGAGCTAGTCCTACATGTATATATTGTAAAGCTCTCACTTCCTCCACCTCCCAATATCTCCTTCTACCTTGAATACGATGGTTCTATATATAAGATAAGAGAGGTAAAGAACAAGGGAAGGAGCCCCTTGGTGAAATCTTCTCCTTGGTGAAGGTGAAGTCAAAGGAAGAAGATCCAAGTCAAGAGTGAGTAAATCCTCAAGGTGGAATAGTTTTTGCAAGAGTGGATAAGTCCTCGGTGAAGGCATAAGAATTGTTGCAAAAATAGGTAAGTCCTTGGTAAGGTAGAAGACTCTTAGTCATGGATAGTTAAGTCCTTTGTAAGGCTATTCACTTCCTTATCCTCAAAGGTAAGGCTAGGTATCCTTGTCCTGGAAAGGAAGGTCATATGTTATAACTCTTATAATGGAAAATAAGGAGCAAGACATGGTTGAAAAATCCTAGAGATTGGCCTCTCTACGTAGTGGATGTACACTGTCCTAGTTTGGAGTTTGTAACCACTATACATAGCTTGTGTTATATTTCTTGTTTGATCTCTCCCCCCTTTCTATATATGTTTTAGTTGCACTCAAATTTCATATTAGCAACCTTATCTTGTGATATATCTTGAAGGTCTAATGAATTTTGTGTAAGTGGTTTTTTTATCTCTATTAACACCCTCTAAATCCCATCATAGATCCAACAAGTGGTATCAGAAAAGGTCTTATTCAAGTAGTACTTCTACAAGTAGGAGAATATGGGCAATTATCAAGGTGGGAGATACTCCATCAACATTCCAATCTTTGATGGGAGCAACTTCCTCTATTGAAAGAGAATGTTACAATTCTAAATCCAAGGATCAAGTCTTGAGCTATGGATAATGGTGGATCTTTCATACAAGCTACCAGAGACAAAGATAGAATAATGGGATGAAGCTACTTTGAAGAAAGCAACCTTGAATTCTAGAGCCATAAACATTCTCTATGACTCCATTTCCCTCACCGAATTCAACCACATTTCTTCATGTGAAATGGCCTATGAGATATGGAGAAAGTTATGTGTCACTTATGAGGGGATAAAGCAAGTGAAAGAAAGTAAATTCTATATGCTTAAAGGCCTCTTTGAAAACTTAAAAATGGGAAAGGAGGAGAGGGTAGCCAATATGTAATCAAGTATCAACACTATTGTGAATGGTCTTGTCATTCTAAGTCATCCTATGGATCAAGGAGATATAAATTCAAAGATTCTTAGAACTCTCCCCAAGAGGTGGCAATCCAAGGTAACTTTCATTGAAGAAACAAAGTCTCTTGGTGATATTCCTATTGAAGAGCTCATAGGAAATCTTCAAGCACATGAAGTCAAACTTAACAAGAAAAAGGAAGAAGAAAGAGAAGAATAGAAAGAGCTCCAGAGAATGAAGAAGGCTAAAATCAAATATGAATTTGAATCTATTGTGAGTCAATTTTCTCCATCCTATCATGTTGAAGATGCCATGTACTCTAAAGGTAGATCTTATAAAGGCAAGTCTTCTTCCTCCCCTAGATGCTTCAAACGTGGAAAGAAGGGTCACTCAAAGAAGATTGCCCACAAGGCAAAAAGACCCATCATCACAAGAGGAGGGAAGAGAATCACAAGAAGAAGGAGAAATGGAACCAAAGCTCTAGTGAATCCTCCAACTCAAGCTCAAGTGAAGGATCTAGCAGAGGATATATCTCTAGCTCTAGTAAAGATGGAGAATGCCATTTTGCTCTTATGGCAAGTGCAAATGAAGATTCAAATGAGTTAAATCTAAACTCTTTAGATAAAGAATCTTTAATTGCAATTATTCATGCTACTCGTGCCTCTCTTAAGTCTACTAAAAAGAAAAAAAAGCTAGCTAAAATAGTTGATAACTTGCATGAACAAAAAGATGATTTTGAACATGCTAAAATTTGCTTGCAAGATGTTGCTGAAAATCTTCAAAAGTATTATCTAGAACTAGAATTGCAACTAAATAGTGTTGAGATTGAAAAAAATACTTATATTAGACAAGTAGATGCTCTTAAACTTGAAAATTCTAACTTGCTTGATCATATTAGATTTCTAGAAGCTCAACCTATTATGCCTAGTTCTAATGAAGAGCTTAGTAAAATTGTGAATTCTCTCATGCTTGATATTGAACTGAAAATGAGGACAAAGACTATTTTGCAAGGAACTGAATATGAAAAAAAAATCTATCTTAAAAAAATTACTTTGCTTGAAAAAGAAAATGCTTCCTTACTTGCTAAAATCAATGTCCTTGAATCTTGTTCTAGTTCTACTAGTCGAGAGAATTAATGTTTGTACTCTTCATACTGAAAAGGATTCTTATATGATAAAAGATCTTTGCTTAAAGACTAATCTTTTGCATGCTAGAGATGATATGAATCAACTGTATTCAACTATTACTTCTCTTATGCATGATAATCATATTTTAAGATCTTCTATGCAAGGATTCTAAGATGATAAAAAGGATCTTGACCAAATCCTATATCATACTATCAAACAAATGGGTAGAGATGGTCTTGGACTTGATAGTAGCCAAAGGAACAACAAAGATAAAGGACCTTCAATTTTCAACTAAGAATCCTCTAGTTCTAAGTCTATGGGCACTTGCAATCATTGTAATAAAAATGGTCACTATTATACATATTTCCCTTTTATGGAAGCACCCAATATTGATAAGACTTGTGTTGCTAAGCAAAAATCTCCAGACCCAAAAATATGATTGGGGACCATTTCATCTTTCTTCTTATAGGTCACTCACTATTGCATTGACATGAGCTATTGATTTACAAATTGGTTTCTCAATCCACATAAAAGAAGAAAGGTGAGATGTGTATGGGGTGGCAAAAAGTTGAAAATAAATTGTAAGAGCAGAAGTAATGTTATTCTTTCTCACATCTAATCATAGTTTGCTTTTTTCCAAGTTAGTATGCACTATACATATGGTTTTTGAGTCAAAATTAGTATATTGTGATTCTCATCACCTTCTTGCTAAAAAACTATCCCTGATGCTTTCATAATGCATTATTAGTATATGTGTATGGGGTGGCAAAAAGTTGAAAATAAATGGTAAGAGCAGAAGTAATGTTATTCTTTCTCATATCCAATCATAGTTTGCTTTTTTCCAAGTTAGTATGCACTATACATATGGTTTTTGAGTCAAAATTAGTATATTGTGATATGGTTTATTTTTTTATCATGCATCTAGATATGATTTTATGAAATATATGCACTTTTTGACAGCATTTGTTGTCGGCCGAGTTTGTTTGAAAGAAACTTAACTAACAATCACCAATGGGTGTTACCAACACTTGATCGGTCGAGAAGTTCAACCCAGAAACTCGACCGACAACACTGTGCACATAATACACAAGTGGCTTTTTGGATGAGAATTTCCCTTTCAACTAGACTTTATCAACTAATAGCCTTATTCTATGGCACACCCCTTGGTACCTATATAATGGGCATATTGCCATGCTTTATATTGTCTATCTTGCATACAACTCTATCTTTCTAATTGATATAAATAGGTTTATCTAAATCTTGCAATTACCTATCTTGAGTTGTTATGCATGTTTTGATCTTGATCTCTTTAAATCTCTTGGTTGTGATCTAAATTTCTTCTATTGTGCTCTAACTTGATATATCTATCTAGTAGTATATCTTTTGATGCAACCTGAGTTTCTTAGTGATAATCATATTTTGGTAATGATGCATATTTGCTACTGAGTAATATCTTTTTATGCTACTGAAATTGCACATCTCTTTGTTTGGATATTCCTCTACATCTACTTTAGCTTACTCTTTAACTTTTACATCCTTTAATATGATTAAAATCCTACTAGTAGCACTAACTTGTGATATCATCTGCTAGTAGTTCATATACACGTAGTTCTCATATTGTTCATCAATTGGTATTCAACTCTATGCTATGCTTGTGTCATGTTTCATGCACAATCAAACTTGTTGCTTGACCTTCATATCTACTATCTTGAGTTATTTGCTTGCATATCATTGCCTTGATATTTTCTAGAATTACATCATGGGTTGTTCAAATGCATCTCTTGATTTGCTTTA